>JAUELO010036235.1:0-10511 GCA_032357855.1 Amphibolips quercusostensackenii | reverse complement strand
GAACCCATTAAACAAAGATACTATTACGTATCACCAAAAATTAGAGAGTTTATGTACGAGGAAGTAGATAGACTATTTGAAGGAAAAATAATGGAACCATCGAATAGCCACTGGTCAAACCCGATTGTAATGATAAAAAAACCTAATGGAAAATATAGATTCTGTTTAGATTTGAGAAAAGTAAATAAAATCACTAAAAAAGATTTATATATAATTCCGATAATGTCTAAAATACTAGACACACTGTGATCAGCAAGATACATGTCTAAAATCGATCTTCGTTCAGCATATTATCAGATACCACTGGACGAAGAATCCAAACCAATTACAGCTTTTAGCGTCCTGGGCAAAAAAAATGTATCAATTTAAAAGAATGCTCCTTCTACGTTCCAGCGCCTTATGGACAGAACAATAACAGCAGAATGTAAGCCACATGTATTTTGTTATCTCGATGACATAATAATAATATCAAAAAATTTGGAAGAGCATTTAAAATATTTGTAAATTGGTTTAGATAAAATTAAAAATGCGGGTTTAACAATAGGTTTGGACAAATGCAAATTCGGATGTTCCGAGCTAAAATATTTAGGTTTTAAAGTAAATAAAAAAGATTTACAGGTTGATGTAGAAAAAATCAAACCAGTTCTAAATTTTCCAAGGCTAAAAACAATTAAACAAGTACGAAGACTGATAAGAATGGCATCTTGGTATCGAAAATTTGTCCCCAAATTTGCAGAAATAATAGAACCATTACAAAAGCTATTGAAAAAGGAAGTAAAGTAGGAATGGTCTGAAAAACAGGAACAGGCTTTCACGACTATTAAACACTTACTAAAAACAGCACTAATTTTAGCCTGCCCTGATTTTTGAAGTCCATTTCAACTTGAAACTGATGCTAGTGATATAGGATTAGGAGCTCTTTTAACACAAACAATAAACGGCAAAAATTATGTAATAGCTTTTGCGAGTCGAGATTTAAATGGAGCAGAACGTAAATATTCTGCTTCAAAAATAGAATGTTATGCCTTAGTCTGGGCGATCAGAAAATTTAGACCGTATTTGGAAGGATATCCATTTAAAGTTATTACAGATCATATTGCCTTGAAATGGCTTTATAATTTAAAGAATCCAACTGGTCGTTCAGCAAGATGGGCTTTAGAATTGCTAGAGTACGATTACGAAATTGTGTACAGAAAGGGAAGTTTAAACAATGTTCCAGATGCATGATCAAGGTCAAATGAAAATGAAATAAAAGTTTTAAGCATTTTAGCCAGCGTAAAAAAAACCAAAGAAAAAGATTTTAAAGAAATTGAGGATAGTTGGTACAAAACAGAAATAATACATGTTAAACATAAGCCAGAAGAAAATCAAAATTGGAGAATACGCGCTAATCAATTATATTTTTAGAGACCCGATCCTTTGAAATCAAGCTGAAATTTAGATAGCAACCCATGCTTGGAAACTAACAATACTGAAAAAGTTGAGGGAACAAGTTTTAATTAAAAATCATGATAATAAACAAGCAGGTCATTTAGGTATGAAAAAAACTTACGCAAAAATTTCTGGAAATTATTTTTGTCCCGGAATGTTTTCTAAAACATTAAAATACGTAAAAGAATGCGAAATTTGCCAGAGAATAAAAAAAGAAAAAGATCATAAAACATGGAGTGGAAATTTAGATGATTTACAATTTGCATTAAACACAAGCAAACATTCTTCGACAGGTTTCACACCAACTTTTTTCAATTTAGGTAGAGAACTCCAACCAATTCAAGCAGCGAATAAAGATTTAGATGACAAAAGCAAAATTGAATTTCAAGAATCGGAGAAATGGGCAGATAGAATAAGAACATTAAAAATAATTAGAGAAGAAGTAATTAAAAATTTAGATACAGCAAACGAAACACAATCTAGATATTATAATCCCAGACATAGGCCCATAAGTTTTTAAATTGGCGAACAAGTTCTAAAAAGCAATGAAACATTGTCGAATAAAGGGGAAGAAATAGCTAAAAAATTAAATAAAAATTTCGGAGGACCATTTTTCATTAAGGTAAAAATTTCACCCATAATTTACGAGATAAAAACAAAGAATAGAAAATCACTAGGTTACTGAAATGTAAAAGATATTAAAAAGTTTAATAGTAAAAAATAGAGTTAAATTCGAATTTTTCTTTGGAATGGCATGCAGGTAAATAATTTGATTTTTACACTACTGATAATGACAGAAAATGATACAAACATCTACATTTACAAAAACAAAACAAAACAGAAAAACATTTATTTACAGGGCAAGGGATCGTAGACTAACACTTCAGTTTAAAGACTGACAAGCAGAGTTAGTCGTCAGGGAAGCACTCCTGACACACAGATGCAGGCAGTGGTGGGAATGGGGACAACCACCCCTGAATGGGAAGCCAGAAGAAAGAAGGAAAAGGAGAGAAGAGGAAGAGAAAAAAAAGAAAGAGGAGGTAGAAAAAAAATGAAGGAAGAACAAAAAAAATAAGAGAAGAATTAAATCGAAAGATAGCTAGAGGGGACACGGATGAAGGTAGAGATGTGGACAACGCAAGGGCCAGACATAAACAGAAAGTTCATAACTTCAAAGTTAAAGAGATAGTAGCGACAGCAAGGTTAAGAAAAAGCCTATTATCAAGAGACGACTGGGAAAGAATGTTAAAATGGAGAAAAGAAGAAGAGAAAGAAAAAAGAAAGTAATTAGAGAAGAAGAAGAGAGAATTTAAGGAGAAAATAAAGAAACAGGAGGAAGACTGGAGAAAGAAGAAAAACAATTAATTAAGAAAATGAATGGATTACTAAAAGCAAAATTATAAAACGTTTTGTTTCATACTTCTTTACATACACCACAGAATAATGAATTTGATACCCATCACTGACACAACCATTATTAATAATTGAAATTCAATGTAAGTAAAAATTTTATATCTAATTAACAAGTTAAAACTGAAAACGGAATAAGATTATTAGATTGTGAAAAAAAAGATTAGATTTGAAAATACAGTAAATACGGCTATAAGAGGCCAAGATGAATTTCTAAGTAGAAATAAAAGTAAAATGTAGGCATAAGTTAATTTTAAGCAAAGAAATCAAGGAAAGCAAAGTTTCAGAAAAGAATACTCGTCCAGATGAAGAACAACGAAAATGTAAAAATAATTTAGATAAGAATTTACAAAAAAAAATATATATATATAAAGACTAGATTTTATATGTTTTCGAAATAGAATAAGACAGAACAGAATTAGGAGAGAAACGGAATTTCATTTTTATTTTATTTTGTTTGAGAAGTAGGATTTGTTGAATTTTGTTTCAGGAGAAAAGAAGAAGATAGAAGACCTAAAAATGTGGCAGTGTCAGCATTGCGAAAGGATGGTTCCGGTACAGCTTTATATCTTTCACGATACTTATTGTGGAGAAATGTCGAACCGAAGCAAGAACTGCTATACGGTTTCGCATTCGACGAAGTCAAAATGCATCAAAGGCGGCTGGGTGAAAACAATTAAAAAAATTTAAGGAGATTGTCAGAATAACTTTTGAAAAAGAAAAACGAACAGAAAAAGACGAGGAAAGACAAATTAATGAGGAAGAGCAAGAAGACGATTCCTACGTACAATTAGACCTAACAGAGAAAGAATACTTCCTTACTTTTAACGACGAAATTGAAAAGACCGAGGAACTGCTAAAAAAATAAGCTTCATCCCAAACAGGGGAGGGGGAGGTTTTAACAAAGTAATAAGCACCCTGCCTAGTTACGGCCCTGTGGGCCTAGGAGTAGAAGTGGGGAAAACACGCCCAGTCCTTATTACCACAATCCGGCCCCAAAAGAGTTTAGTCTTGTGCTAGTCTTGCGCTAGTCTTGTGCTGAGTCTTTTGCTGCCTGCCCAGTAAAGTGGAGTCGTGACTGGTGCTGCCTACGCCAACCAGACGCCAACCACACGCCAACCTGACGCCAACCACACGCCATCTCACCTGACCACGGAATCTGGCTTGACCACCCGATTCCCTTCAACCGCTCACCCGTTCTGGAATTCGCCACCCGGCTCGGGCGTAATACCCTACAAGTCTTACACGCTGTAAGTTGGTTTGAATCGAACCCTTTATTTATATTTTAAATGTTGGCTTCCCTTCATCGACTTCACCCGTTCTCACCTCCAAATCCTTACCTCTCCCTTAAGTTTGCGACACTCGTCACAGGTTGAAATATTAACTGTTACATACTTCGTTTAGAATTAATCTTTTTTGGTTAAAAATTCAATTATTTGACTTGAAGTTAAACTACTTTGTGAAATTTTTTTTTTAATCAAGGATTCATATAGTTGGAAATTCATCAATTTGCTTTTAAATGAACTTTGGTGTTGAAAATTCTACTGTTTTGTACTAAATTCATCTTTTCAGCTTAAAAATAAGAAAATTTAGTAGAAAATTAAACTATCTAATTGAAAATAAAACTTTTTGGTAATAAAATCATTTTTCGGTTAGAAATTCAACTTTTTGGTAGATAATTTGTTTTTTGGCTTTAAAATTAAATCATTTTGTTGAAAATTTATGTATTTTGTTCAAAATTTGTCTTCTTTGGGAGAAAATTAATCTTCTTGGTCGTAAAATCATCTTTTGAGATAAAAAGTGTACAACCTTGGTGAAAATTCATTTTTTTTTTGTTGAGAATAAGTTTTCATCTGATAACTTAACTATACCATGTTTGGTTAGTACTTTATCCTGTAGATTGGATAAGTTGGACATTTGTCTTTTTGGTTATAACATTATTCTTCTTGCTCGAACATTTACCTTTTTCGTTGAAAATTTAATAATTTTGTTGAAAATTTGTTTTTCTTTTCCCAAGTCATTATTTTTATTAGAGTTTTTATCTTGAAATTGAACTATTTCATTTTCGGTCGAAATTAGATCCTGCCTACTGTATAAGTTAAAAATTCAAGTATTTTGTAGAAAATTATTCTATCCTATATTTTAAAGTTAATCTGTGCTATGAGTTGACGATGATTGTTACTGATGTTGACGCTTGTGACCCAGGTTTACTGCGTATTAGTCGGTTCTGCTTTCACTGTAGTCGTGAATGGCTACCAGTGAAAGTGCCTTCGAGTGGCGAGGATTATCGCATCTGCTAACATTACCGATGAGAAGAGTTATTATACTGATAATTTACTGCCATCGCACACAATTTGTCTGGGGCTCATTTTTGTTTTATTTTTTTAATTAATTTAATCTTAAAACACATTAATAGAAAATCATGAACGTTTAGAATTTTATTTAATTTAACTTTTAGTTACTTTTTCAAAGAATATCACGTCCTTCTAATTGTAACTATTATGGCAACCTTAAACAATTGAAAATTTGAATTCATCCTGTTCTATTTTTTTTACATTTGGATTCATCCTGTTCTATTTCTTATTTAATTCATCCTGTGCTATTATTTAGAAAACATTAAAGTTTAAATTATTTTTGAAATTTAAAGAAGTTTAGAAAATTAAAAAAAAGTGTTCATCCGTGGGTCATTTATCTTTAAAGAAAACATAGTCAACTAAGAATATCTTTCCGATG
Organism: Amphibolips quercusostensackenii; assembly: GCA_032357855.1. Lineage (NCBI taxonomy): Eukaryota > Metazoa > Arthropoda > Insecta > Hymenoptera > Cynipidae > Amphibolips > Amphibolips quercusostensackenii. The sequence goes on along the minus strand of JAUELO010036235.1, from coordinate 4,937 downwards.
AATTTTTTCTATGATGCTTGGTAAATTCACAAAAATCACTAATTATTTGAAGAGTTTTCATAAAAAAATTCAGAGGTTGGCTATTGTTAACTTTTCGATGACTCTTTTCTACGATATTTTGCAAATTAAATAATTATTAATTATTTAAAGATTTGTCATATAGAAATTCAGAGCTTGGTCATTTTTAAACGAATAAACTTTTGATTTTTTATAAATTCACAAAAATTATTAATTATTTCAACAAATTAAGAGTTCGGTCACTATTTCGGATGCCAACCTACAAAGTCTTATCTCAGCTTAAACGATTTGTCTATTTCGGCAATTTTTACCTCTTCTAGTGCCGATAAAAAATCTTGTCTCATACAGTTCGATAGACTTTTTTCTCGACCTTTCCACTGACCATTAGCATTTTTCAGGAAAATAAACATTTGACCTTTAAAAATGAAGGTCAAAAACAAATTGAACTTCTATGAAAAAGCCACCTTTTTCTGTCAAAAAAATCGTAGGTTTTTTCTTTCTAGAACTTGGAGGTTAAAGAGTGTGATTTTTATTTTTTGTGTTTGAAAATGAGCGTTGAGTGGTTTTTGGAAACTTCACCATCCACTTTCTTGAATTTAAACTGCTATATTTTTAATTAAAAAAATATTTTTTAGTAAGTCTTCGACAGGTTCCTTTACACAGATTTTATTGGTCACAACCATATTTTGAAAATCATTATTTGATCTTCAAAAATGAACGTCAGAAATAAATTTCACATCTTTTGCAGAAGGACTCTTTTTCCGACATTTATTTTTCAGACAAAATTTCATATAATTATAAAAAAAATCAGCCTTAATACATTTTTTTGTAGTTATAGAAATGTAGGACTATACAATCTTTTCTTAGTTCCGTTTATTTATTTTCCTGAATTCTACTCTCTACGTCTATATTTCATTTCGTGTGAACATAAGTCGTTGAAAAAGGCGACGATAAAGTAGAAATCCGATAAGTTTGACATATCCTTAAGCAATATTTCACAGAATATTGATAAAAAATTATTCAGACTGATAATCACTGAATGGATGCCATGAGATAGCAAACTATCTTTACACTTTTGTCAAGATAATAGATAAAACTTGTTGCATTTAGCTGATGATGTTAATCCATCAGTGACAGAAAATAAAACATGATATGTGCAAAATCCACTATAAATGCTTCAGACTTCTGGAACTTCCAAAATGATTGCATTCTAATTGGCATGCTATCTAAATTATATATAAAAAATTAGTTCCACAATATCAGTTTCTACCCAGGAAACAAGAATTGATTGGATTGAAATTATTTATTATTATATGCCATTAACCCAAATCGCTTTCTGCGTAAACGTAACTCATTCGAGTAATAGTTAGTAGTATTCAATTCTCTCCGATTCAAATATTTTCCATTGAATTGATTTTTTTTTCTATGAGCACCTTTCCATGGCAGATTTCTTATCACACAGTAACATTTTACACTTTATTTCGATTCACAATAGATCTCACTGACGTTTTTAATAGTGCTTCAGATGATCATGTCACTTCACAAAAAAGTGTTAATTGATCAGCTGATGCTGTGCGCGCCTCGGGTTTAAGAGAAGAATCTAACGCATATCATGTTAATGAAGAAATAAAAATAGATCTTACTGACGTTCTCGATGGAGCTTTAGATGATCAAATCACTTCACAAAAGAGTATTAATTGCTCAGCTGGTGCTTTGCACGCCTCGGGTTCGAGAAGAATCTATCCGATATCATGTTGATAAAGAAACAAAAATAGGTCTCACTGACGTTTTTGATGAAGATTCAGATGATTTCATTAATTTAAAAAAGAGTGTTAATTTCTCAGCTAAGGCTTTGCACGCTTCGGGTTCAAGAGAAGAATCCATCAGATATCATGTTGATGAAGAAACAAAAATACATCTCACTGACGTTCTCGATGGAGATTCAGATAATCATATGACTTCAAACAAGAGTTTTAATTGATCGCCTGATGCTTTGCACGCATCAGATTTAAGAGAAGAACCAATCGGACATCGTGTTGACGAAGAAACAAAAATATATTTCACTGACGTTCTCTATAGAGATTCAGATGATCATATCACTTCACACAAGAGTGTTAATTGCTCAGCTGATGTTTTGCACGCGTCGGGTTCAAGAAATGAATCAATCAGACATCATGTTGAGGAAGAAACAAATATCCTTTAGACTGCTAAGGTTTCAAACAATCATCCAATTTTCATTCCACGTTCGGAACTATTTGTTAATTTCATAAGATCACAAACTAAATCGTCAGTGGCTTCGTCTTCAGACACTGATCATCACTCCTCTCAAAAGTGTCAGCTACCCTCTTTGCCGAAAAATTGCAAGCCACGACCCCTTGACGCATTACGTCAGCCACAGAGACACAGTAAAAACGTGACAGATTCACAAGACGAATCAAAAAGATACATTTCAAAAAGAGATGCGAAAACGACTGTATTTTTAAAAACGAGCAAGGCGTTCACAGTGATAGCAATGGCTGCTACCAAACAAATGGAGCGAGAGAAAACTTCTGATGCACATCCAGAACCAGTTTCTTCATTAGGGTTAGAAAACATCTGCAGGTGTAGTTATACAATAGATCTAGTTTACAAGTTTTATGAAGTACCAAAAGAATTACAATATGAATTGTTTACAAAAATGAAGAACTTCATGTTGAACGCTACAGAGTCTGAAGTAGATTAATAGGTCATCAATATAAATATCGTCCAAAATGATTTGGAAATTAGATCCAAAATCACATTTTCCATGCATTTTTATATACTTATATAATTTCAAATTTATTGTATTTACACTGCCATTATTGCTTATAATTGCTTAATAATGCATTACTGTCATTATTGTTTGACGTTTAATATGAAAATTACAAAAAATTGAAATGAAATATAATGTACGGAAGAATAAGTGTTATTCTTAGAGATCTTGTAACTTTTGCACGTAAAAAATATTCTTAACGAATTTTTTTCTGAAATAAAGAGAATCGACAGTACAAGCGAAGACATCAAGTGCAAAGGCAGACATGATTAACAAAATAAATATTTAATTCGATAGAGTGCAAAGTTTTAAGAAGTGTAAAATGCTTTTTTGGTGGAAATTTTAATTTCAAACAACTTTGTACTTTTCAAATCTAGTTTACGCAAAAATTTTGATTTTTTCACAAAAAACTTTCCTTGAAGCAAAAATAGTTTAACTACAAAAATAATGTTCAAAAAATGTAGTGCATATCATCAGGAATATTTCCTAAAGAAATGCAAATTTTTAAATGTGGACTCTTTGAGAACATTTAATTTTAATATTTTTAGAAGAACATCTAGTATTTAGTAATTTGCTAAAATTTTTATATTTTCTTTAAATCGTTTGATAGATCAGGAATTCCTTAATTATTTATAAAATAAAATATCTAAATATATGTAATAGGTACAAAAATACAGCACTTCAGAGAAAAATCTGGCATTTTTCGACAGATTTTCACTATGAAATACGTATCCCTTTATTTTCATTGTAGAATGATATATTTTCAGGACAATTTCTTTTCACACCCTAACATAGACATCTCTGCCTGATTTGAAATGAAATCAGTCTATATTTATTTCAAATTATACTTATTTAAAAAAAAAATGGCGACTATCTAGCATTTATATAGAAGAAGATACTTATGAACAATAATAATTTGTTAAAGCAATTATGTTTGTTTATTTGCATTAATTATTATATCACTAAGTGAAAAGTGGACAAAAAGTTTAAAAAACAGAGAAAAACCCGCAATTGTCCAGCGTTACTATAGGGAAAGATATCTGTAAACAATAATAATTTGACAATAATAATTTTTTCCAACAATTCGGTTTGTTAAGTTGCATGAATTATTACGTTACACTAATTGAAAAGTGGATAAAAAGTGAAAAATGATAGAAAGAACTGCCACTGTCTAACATTATTTTTAACTTTAACTTTCTAGCATCAGAATAATGTAATTAATAATAAATTATTTTAACAATTATTTATGTTAATTATAATTTAATTTTAATTCGCTGTACCTGAAAGGTTCAAAACAAGTTAAAAAATTTGGAAAAACCTGCGATTTTTTAAGTCAATTCTAAAATAAGTGTTAAAAAGAATAATAAATTGTTTAAAGATTTTTTGTTTTTTGCCGCATTGCCGCACTCGCTGCTCAATATACTATTTTTTATTCAGAAGGCTACTATTATATTCTTGGTTCAGTATTCATCTCGTTTGGTCGAAAATTCTATTATTTAGGTGAAAATTAATTTATTTTGTTAAAAATTCAACTATATTAATAAAAAGACATTTTTTTCATCAAAAATTCCACTTGGTTACAAATTCATTTTTTTAATTGAAGATCCATCTCCTTGGTTGAAAATTTAATTATTTTGTTAAAAATTTGTCTCCCTTGGTAGAAATATACCCTTCTTGGTTTAAAATTGATCCTTTTTTGTTAAAAATGCAATCGTTTGGTTGAAATATTAACTGTTATTCACTTTTGGTAGAAATATAATTTTCTTGGTTGAAAATCTATCCTTTTTGGTTGAAAATGCAATTGTTTGGTTTATGAAAAATTTATAAGCACCCCGCCTAGTCACGGCCCTGTGGGCCTAGGAGTCAGAGTGGATAAGACACCCCTAGTCCTTATTAACACAATCCGGCTCCAAAGAAGTTTGGTCTTGCGCTAGTCTTGTGCTGAGTCTTGTGCTGACTTCCCATCAAAGTAGAGTCGTGACTGGTGATGCCTACGCCAACTTGACGCCAACCTGACGCCAACCTCACGGCAACCTTACGCTATCTCACCTAACCACGGGATCTGACTTGACGCCCGATTACCTTTAACCGCTCATCCGTTCTTGGCTTCGCCGCCCGGCTCGGGCGT
>JAUELO010036207.1:0-10512 GCA_032357855.1 Amphibolips quercusostensackenii | reverse complement strand
TTTGATTAATTTTCACCGGCACAACTCCTCAACCGTTTTACGTTTTTTTTGGTAGAATTTTATGGAGTTTTGTATTCGGTCAGTCGCTTATTGTCAAGGTAACGTATTATCATTGTGACTGTTTGTTGTCTTAACAATATTCTGACGCAATTGCTTAAATGATCCTGACAGTTTTTGTTACATTAACGGTCGCTTTAGGTCTGCAGACAATAGGATTAGGATTGATGATAATGTCGAAAAATGTAATCGCAATTTCTTTAACGTGTTGATATCTAATGAAGGTAAGCCCTGGGCTCTACCTATACCTTGTAAATCATGTGTTGAATCTCCAAGACGTTGGAATAATGCCAAAAGTCATGTAACACTAATGCCTTTCAAAACGCTTGTGATTTGGCGTGAAGCTGCTAGCTACGATGAATGAGATTTTTGTTTAACCATATACATTTGTATATAATGTTCCAAATTCTCATAGTATTAAATATCCAAATGTAGCAAGTGTTACCTTACTGACTCCTTATACATCAGGTGATAGTCCTCCAACTTTTACACTTTTGAAACAAAAAGTTGAGGACAATGCAGGCTGTGACAATACTCAAGATTATGAATCTGAATGTATCGCATCAACTTCTAGATCTACTCCGATTTAATTTGATCAGGCTGCTCTGAATGATTTAGTCTGGATAACTACACTCAGACTTTAAGTAAAAAATCTCCTTGCTCCAGGCATTACTTTTAGTTAGTTTCATAATCGGAAGAAATCATTAGTCAGGTATTATTCTGAAGGTGATAATTATGTTTTATGCAATGATGTTAATGGCTTCATGGACATTGTTTATTGATTCCTCGATACTCAAATAAATACGCGTTTATACCTGTTGCTCATTCCGTCTACTTAAAGGAAGCACGTGAAATTATAAAGACCATTCTTTAAGTGATCAAATATAGGCAACATAAATCGCAAGTATGTGCAGATTTGAAAGTCATTTCCTTGCTTCTTGGACACCAATCCGGTAACACAAAGTACCCGTGCTTCATATGTTTGTGGGATAGCAGAGATAGAGATCATCAATATGTTAAAAAGGATTGGCCTTTTCGTAAAACTTTTCAAACAGGAGAACCCAATATTCTTGCAGAACCGTTGATTGATCTCGCAAAGATTATGTCCCCCCACTTTATATCAAATTAGGATTACTGGAACAATTTGTTAAGGCTCTTGCACGTTGCGGTGTATTATTCAAGCATCTAGCAGATAAATTTCTTTATTTGAGTGACGGCAATATGAAAGAAGGAGTATCTATTGCACCACAGATACAAGAACTAATGAAAAACGACAGAGGTTTAAAATGTTATGACAACCATCGAAAAAGAAGCCTGGATCAGCTTTTAAAAAGTTATCCAAAGTTTTTTAGGCAATAGAAAATATAGTAATTATGAAAAACTAAAAGAAGATATGATTGAAAACTTTTAGAATTTAGGTTGGCATATGAGCCGGTGTTATTGAATTCCTTATTATTTTTACAATAGTTTATGTCAATAATCCAGTAAATTTTGCTTCGACTAAAATGGTTTCAGTCTTTAAATAAAAAATACTACACCATAGATTAAATGATTAATGATTACATGAAGCTAAAGAATATCAAGTTATGAAAAATAAATTAGATTTATGTTAAAAAAAACTTATATTTGAAGTGATAAACATAATTTTGAATTAACAGAGTATCTTTTTATTTTATAGAGGGAATGATTTCTGGCAAACAACGATATTTTTAATTTGATAGTACACATCTATTGTAGATACAATGAATGGCGTTTTCGAATACGATCAAAAGCATATACTATTAGATCTATAACACCTGTGATAGAAACAAAGAAAAACAAAGCTTGAGTTATCTGTATATTTTATTATCAGATTATGATATGTATTTCTTTTTATGAGGTGAACGTTTTCAATAAAAAGAAAAATCTTATTCTGTGATACATAAATATATATATAATTTAAAAATTACATGACTGTCTGCAGGGCATAATAAAATTGAACGAAAAGCATCAAGTCTTTAGAATCTATAAAATATGCGGATATTTTAATAAAAAGCGTTTTTCTTCAGTTATAAGTAATAAGTCTTCTCAACTTATATAAACAATTAGGTTATTTAAAAATAATGTTTTCGAGTATAAATAAGAAATTAATTATAAAAAAATACAAAAAAAAAGGTAAGAGTGTTTGTCAAAGATTATGGAAAGGTGTAATATTTTTAGATGCAACTTCTGCAAAAGAAATGTATTTTACATTTGAGTTAATATTTCTCTTTCACAAATCTAAGATGTCTAGTAATAGATTATGGCAGTGTACAATTCAGTACTATACAGTTAAACTTTGTTACTATTGAAGCCATAGCATCACACTGCAAAATTTAAAGCATGATGCTATCAATTCATAGGACACATCGCTTGCTACAAATTTTACGTGTTATGGAAAAACTTTATAACATTTTTCTATTAACTGTATAATTTCTTATGTTGCAGCTAATTATTTCTTTGATAATTCAATGATATTTATTAGAATTAAAAAAATAATAAAGCAATGGCATATGCTTTTGAAATTATATTATATGCAATTCAACGAGGGCGAAAGCACCGTTTAATGCTTTAAAAAATATTTCATTAATTCAAGAGTATTTCTTGCTCAGTGTGAAACTTTTAACACAATTTCTATTTTAAATTATGAAATTCTAAAAATGTTTTTAAATTCATATTCTTGCTTTTTTTGTAAATTATGTTCTCGTAGAACTCCAAAAATCTTTCGAGAATAAAGGATTGTGCAAAAAAATTAAGTTCCTGAAAAGTAGGGGATGACCATTTCTTTTGGAAAATTTTTTCTTAGTAAAATTTTTTGCAACTATTGCTCAAAAGAATCAGAACTAATCGATTCAGTAGGCAATATTGCCTGATTTGTTTACTAAAGGGATTTTTTTAAAATTAATACATTTCAAAACGTGTTGACTTAAGCATGATTTCCCTCCATTCAGGTAGATTATTGCGTTGATTTAATCTTAAATAGATTTAATTGGTATAAAATAAAATACATTTATTAGGATAAATTCAGGGAACGCTTTCTTAAACGCTTCATAATTTAGAATTCGTGTACATTTCTACTGCTTACGTTTTTAATTGCTTGAAATATACTTTGAAATGTAGGCAGTTTTATCTTGATTCTTCCCACACATTAAAATTTTTTAATTCAACTTAATATTTTTCTGATTGTTATGAGTGTTAAGCAAACTTACTGGTTCAAGGACTGATAAGTGAAACACTGTATAATTCAACTGCGTTTTTTTCGTTTTAAGTAATTTTATCGTATTAAAGTCAAGTGTTGCGTCAAAACATTCTTTTATAGCATGTGATATATGTGTTTCACCCAATTATAACGTTAGCTTTATATTTTTATTGTTTAACTATTATTTCTTTGAATGTTTTTATGAAGCCTTTCACAATTTTCATGATACTTATCATGTTTTATTTTATTTTTCAAAAATATGATGTGAATTTATGAAAATCACTAGCTTTTTCTTTTTTTAAAATAAAGTAAAACTGCAGTTTAAAAAAATTTTCATAATCAAAGTCGTTTTTTTAATAGATCATTTTGGTTTATTTGTGCTAAGCTAACCAAAGTGAAAAAAGTCTCCTCATTACAAATATCATGGTTATGTCTTTGCAATTTACTGCGTTACAAACAAATGAATTTTTAATCAAATTGACATATTTGCACACTTGTACCATAGAATCTGTTTCTCAAAAGAATTCAAAACATGTACATTATCTATATCGAGGTTAGATCCCTGGAAAGTAAAAAAAATCTTTCAATCAAATAAAAACTTCTTTCCATTAATTTTTGTAAATGAATGACATTTTTCAGAGAAAACTGTCTAGACAACTCATGTGTCAACAAAAAAATCTGCCCGCTGCGCGGGCACATTCTCATCTTGTGCGGCTCGCTTTGCTCGCAAGTTTGAATGCAGCTAGGGCGCGCGACTGTTGCTTCTCGCGCTTCGCGCTCGATAATATATTCATCTCGTGCTTTACTCTCGATAATGTATTTACTCCACACTTGTGCACAGATCTTTAAAAATGAGAGGTCAAAGCATCGACAACTGTAATTTGGTGATTGTCAATTCTCTTTTGTTAAAATTCCTTCGGCTTTAACGAACACATTTACATAATGTATCTCGCGCTTTGCCCTCGATTTTGTCCGAAACGTGAACTTTTCTACATTGTCTTCAATGCCATTATGTCAAGTGTATATTACATTTATTTTTTACTTCGGCCTGAAATCGCTTATTCATATATAGCAAAATTAAGCACAAATTTCATTTACCCTAATTACTTTAATACTTGTTTTTTATTTTTCATTAAATGTTATTCTCAGCTAGCCTAAAAAAATTTTTATTTCAATAAATTAATACTATTACAATCCATGATATGCATTGGTATTAAAACATACGTATGCTCATTGTCCTGTTTTCATAATTAAACAAATGCGTATTCTATAAAAAACAGTTTTGTTGTTAAACATTTTACCACAACTTGTAGCGTTTTTTTAAAAGTATATTTTTATTTTTTAAGATATTTTGATAACCAGGGTTCATAATAAATTTGTAGACCATTTTGATTACACAACTTTTGTTTCTTTATTTTTATTTGTCTCTTGTGTCGTTTTTCCAAAAATTTGATTTTTTATTTAAGATCCATTTTCTACGATTTAAAGAAAATCTACTTGTCCTATCTGAAAATTACTGAAAATAAATTTGTAGATCCTTTTTCGTTAGACAACTTTTGGCTATGATTTTTTTCTGTACCTTGTGTTGCTTTTCAGAAAAGTAAATTTTTTATGTTCAATTTTATTTTTCATGATTAAAAAAATAATTGCAAGTCTCGTCAAAAAAATTTTATAAGAAGTTTGTAGCTCTTCTTCAGATTAGCAAATTTTTTTTCTTCATTTTTTCCATAGCCTGTGTAGTTTGGACAAAAATTAAATTTTTAAATGTTTAATTCTATGTTTTACAATTAAAACCAGAGCTACTTTTTTTCGTAGCTGATGTCTTTTGTCAAAAACGTGATTTAAAAAATTTTTAATGTTGTTTTTTCTAATAAAACAAAAATTACGCATCCTATCAAAAAATGATTTATAACAAATTTTTAGATCTTTTTTAGAGGAACAATTTTTTTTAGAATGATATTTTTTCGTATAAATATTGCACAGTTTCATCGCAAAATAAGATTTATGATTTTTCATTATTTTTCAAGCGATCTAATTTTTTATTTTTGATATTATATAAAATTTTGAAAGCTGTTATAATAATCTTGTAGGGATTTCAAAAAGCAACTTTTATCTTTTTCTGACATTTTTTCATATTGTGCGCTGACCAATTTTCTTAGCAATCACTGTGTCTGAAAATTAAAGTGTTTCGTGAAAATTCAAGTTTCTGACATTCTTGTTGAAAATTCACATTTTTGTTAAAAATATATATTTTCAGTTTAGAAATTTAACTGTTTCGTAGAAAATTTATCCTCTTGGTTTGCGAAATAAACTATTTTAGTAAAAAATTCAACTATTTGAAAATTGACTTTTTTTAATGCATATTTTTGGGTTGAAACATGAAATGTTCAGTAAAAAAGGCGTCTCTATGACTGAAAAATGTATAAATTTGGTTAGTTTTTTTTCCTTTTTGATTTAAAAGTTTTTCTTGTTTGAAACTGCATTTTTATTGACAATAATATATTTTTTTTTGGCTGAAATCATCCCTTTGCTTAAAAATTAAACTTTTTTGTTTAAAATTAGTTTTTTTTTGTAAAAAATTAATTTTTCTATGTGTAAATTAATCAATTCCATTTTTAGTTGATTTTCTTAGTTAAAAATGCAGCTATTTAGTTAAAAATTTGTCTTTCTTAGTTGCAAATTCCGTCTTATGGTTGCAGATTTATCATTTTATTTAAAGATGTATCTCGTTGGCTGGAAAGTTTAATTTTTTTTAGAAATGAGTTGTTTTTATTAATTTACATTAACAAAAATTGTACTATATTTTGATTTTAAGTATGTAGAAATAAGTTGTAATTTCAGAATCGATTGCTACTTTTCAAATAAAATTTATTAAAATTTCACTTAAATTTAAAAATTTATATTTGAATCGCTTTTTATAATTAGAATTCTATTAAAATTACTGCTAGATGTCCATTTTGAATTTACTAGGATTTAACTGAAATTACTTCAAATTGACAGATTTTTTTGGGTAAATTTCTGCCGATATATTTTAGAATTTATTTTTATTTAACTAGGCTCCCGTTTAAACTCTAGCGATTGAATTTAAATTGACTAGAATTTCACTTAAATCAGTTACACATCTTTCTGAATTACTAGAATTTAATTTGTAAATAATAATATTCAAATTTAAAGTAAACAATTTACTTTATTCACATTCAAGTCTAAAATATATAAAAGTGATCTTAGAATAATTCAGCAATTTGAAAATAAATAAATTATAAAATTAATAAAATGTAAATGCACGTAATTCCAAGGATGAACAATGCCAAATAAAATTATTCATCTCCTATAAATATAAAATATTACACATTTAAAAGAGAGATTACAGAGCAAAAAAGTTTTACTTTTTAGGAGAAAATATTATAGACGTGGGTATATACTTCCTTTAAAGAATACTTAACAATTAAATTTATCGTGTTTCGAGGACAATTAATAATGTTATTAAAATGGGTAAAATAGAAATTAGTTTTTAAAGCTTTTCTTTATTCTTGCAAATATTTTTAATATTTTATGTAATTATTTTTTATTAACGAGAACAATCTAAATATAAATTTAAATTGCGCTAGGATTTATTATTTATTATTTTAAATAATTTTAATCAAAATGTATGTATATGTTAATTTATATCAATAGAATCTAAGCATTTCAAAATGTATTATTAATTAATTTGTTCTTGTCTGTTATAAATGTTGAACTACAATGTTTGAATTAAAAAGACATGCTTCGCTGCTAACATTATGATTTTCTTTACTGTTTGCTATGTACTGTACCAGACATTTTTTGAGGGCAAAAAGAATGCCAGTTCTTTTGTGCACGACCTCTGCGATATTATTAATAGACAAGTTTGATTAGAAAGAAAATACCATTGATGCAATATTTTCAGTACATAATGTATGTATTTCAATAAATATTACATAAAATAAAACAAGAAAATGGCTATGATTTACATTACTGTTATATACTACGAAACAATAAATGACAATAAATCGCCAGGTCAATCTCAAAGTTTCAATTACAGAAAACCAGTTTTTGAGAAAAATGCATTTGAAACTGATGATTGCCACAAGCGCACGCCTTATTATTTTTTCCTCAGTTGCAAAATATAATCAATATTAAGTAGATATGCATAACGTTATTGGTGTATATACAATTGCATATTGATTTTTAATATTTTTGTCCTATTGAACTAGAAATTTTACTTTTTTTAGTTTAAGCCAGCTCTTCCGGAATGATCCTCCTACTTACGCTTTAGTCGTATATTGTAATTATCAATCAGCGCTGTAGCTGAGGGATTATTTTGAGACCGGTTTTCCTGAAAATCAAGATCCTCGGTAGGTGGGATGTAAAAAAGTGGATTAATCTTTTTCGATGGTGACGTTGGGAGAGCAGTGTATGGATGGTTATAGCTAGAGTCTGACACATTTTGATAGCGATGGTTGGCACTTGCTAAAGTTGCTCTTGAACTCCTGGAATGATCCGGAAAATCATGATGCTGTTGGTACATATGTTGTTCGTAAAAGACACCGGCGTGTTGTTGAGTATTTAATTCGTGAGTAGAAGCTGGTATATTAGGTAGATCTCTTTTTTGATGATGATACACCAACATATTTTCAGCATCCGTTTCATTGAATTTCGATAATTCTCCCCTCAAACTTGAACCTGAACCTGCAGATTGATCCCGAAGAGCTTGAAGCTGCTGGTACATTTGTTGGTGGTGTTGTTGGACGAAAGGTCTATAGGTTATTCTGCGAACCTCTTCATATCTTTCTTCCGTGCCATCAGGAAATTCTTCTTTAGGTAAATTGTAACGGCCACGGTCATCGTGTCGTTTATTATACAATTTGAGGGTAATATTAGGTGCATTAGGTAGTCCACTTTCTTGATAATGGTCTACAAACAGATCGCGAGCCTGTTTTCCTGTTTTATCTACAGAATCCCCGTACCTAAACCTGTTTGATTCGTTTCCGTTTATTACCTGTTGTTTCTGTAAAAAGACAAAGAAAAATAATTCATGAATTTTCATTATTGAAAATGTATTGAAAAATACTGAAACCATAATTAATGCAATAGATTTAATGTATCGCTCGTAAATTCTTGTAAATTAAATCGTACCTTAATTACCAAAGTACAAACGAACATCAGATTTTGTAAAAATATCTGTTGGTGCACGAAACTCTTGATATCTGATTTGAACGATTTAGATATTTACTGAGGGTTCACATTCAACAAATATTTAAATACACATTATAATTATGCTACTTACCAATTTCAGTGAAAAAAAGTATGAATATTAGGATAATGGTACAAAAAAGGGTCTTCATTTTTTTGATAGGTAGATAAAACGTAAACTTTTAGAATCTTGTAGAGAAACGTATGGTTTTTCAGAAATCCACTAGCTAATATATATATATATATATATATATATATATATATATACTAGCAATTTTCTGTAAATATGTAGATAATAAAGTGAAAAAATAGATAAAAATATATATAGCACTTGATAACTATTTGTTTCTTTTCCTTGAAATTGTTTTCAATTTTTTTATATCAGACCGAGAGTCCCAAGGTTTCAATATTTCGTAACTGAGTTTAAGTTTAGGGATTGCATTGACGTTTCGTTGACATAATTCCTCGTATAGAAAATACTTCACAGAAAATATTTGTAGTTGAAATGAAAAAATACTGAGTAATCAAAGCAGTAAAGATAAAATATATTTGAATGGAGTTATTTTGTTGAAAGAGACAACTATAACCTCCATTAAGGAATTTTTAAAACTTCGAATTAGCTACGAGACTTCAGGCAAAATCGAAACTCTCAGTACGAGTTTTTGGTTAATTATAGAAATACAGAAAAATTGAATAAGTTTTAAAAAATCACAAAAGTTTACAAACTAGTTTTGCAATTAATTGTACTTGTTTTCATTTTAAACAGATTCTTATAATTCATTTAATTGTATGGTAAACTCTTGAATAAATTTTGAATTAAAATTCTTTGTCAACATTAATTTTATTTCATTAGCTTCATATTCAGAGTTGCAACATTCTTAACTTAACAATCCTTATTTTTTCTAGATAAAATATATGTCTTTAATATTATTATGTGAAACTGCAATGCAATACGGTGGTCTAAAAATGCATTGGAATTTTTTTTGAATGTTCATGCATATCGTTTCAAAATGAAAAATTAATAAATAAATGCGCTACTTTCTTAAATTGATATTTAGAAGTTCCGCAAGCCCCACAAAAGTTTCACAAATAAACATTAAAAAATTCACTTCAAAAGTCAGGGCACTTGCTCGAAACTTAAGTAAAGCAAATCACACACTAAACAAGTGTAAACTATTGACCATCAAGCAGCACTGGACGCAAAGAATAAGAGCTCTTTCAACAGCCAAAAAGCGCCATAAACAGCGGTAAAGTGGATTCAGGAAAATTACACCTTTTCTACTCAACCTTCTCGCCTGTTCAATAAAACGTCAAGTGCCGTTAAAAATCCGCCTAGTCGAGAAAAGATGAAAGCTTTCTCGGAGCAAGTATATGGAGATACGTATCAGCTAAATTAAGACGCTTTAGATATATCACTCTTCCGTTACTTTCGCCAAAGGCAAATGTTGCAACGTCCAGAGGATGTCCACCAATTACTGCCGAAGAAGTAAAGAAAGTTATCGCTAGAACTAAGAACTTTTCAGCGCCAGATCCAGATAAAATCAACAAATTTTGGTGGAAGAAGTTAACTTCTACGCACCAGCATCTGGCTCGTATATTTACTACTTTCTTAATCGGAGAACAACCCGTTTCGCAGTGGTTGGCAGAAGGACTCACGATACTGATCCCTAATACCGGAGATTGGTTTAGTCCAAAAAAATACAGGCCCATAGCTTGTTTAAATACCAGCTACAAGCTATGCACTGGCATGCTTAAAAAAAGGATATTAACATCTATCGAGCCGGTATGGAGTGCGATAGTTGAACAACGTAGATGCAAGAGAGGGCTTGCAGGTTGCAGGTAGAACCTGTTGATAGACAGGTGTATTACCCAAGACTCGATCAGGTATCAACGCAATCTGTCCATAGCTTGGATTGACTACCGTAAGGCATTCGATAACACGAACCATATGCTACTTATTAAGCTCCTTGAGTGCCTGGAGGTGCATCCAAAAATAGTGAGATGCATAAAAGAGCTTATGCTTTTGT
>JAUELO010036188.1:0-10514 GCA_032357855.1 Amphibolips quercusostensackenii | reverse complement strand
CACACACACACACACACACACACACGCATATCAGGTTTTGATCACATTTTACTTGCAATAACCATCCATGACTACTTTTCACATATCTTTGTTTAAGCTCGGAAATATAACGCGTCTTAATCACATTTCACTTGCAATAATTCTACGTTAGTCTACAACATAAAGAATGAGCAGATCACAGCAGACAACTAATTTCGACCTGGACGCTGGACTGAGAGTTGCACACTGTGCGCGTGCGCGAAAACGGGTGCCTGGGCTAAAAAGTAGCGGGAGGAGGTGAGCAAAAGATCGTCTCCACTTATGTGCGGCCTGCATCCGCATGATATATGTGGCAGGAAATGATTATAGATACTTTGTAATCGAAATATAACAAATAAATAAAACAAGTACATTGCTTGTACTTACGGCGTAAGCAAGAAAATATGGGTCTTGACGTGACTGAATACTGACTGCTAGAGAAGAGGCTCTTTCACGATTCACTCTTGCTACAAAACCACGGGTTGCACAAAGAGAACGGAGACTTGCTTGCTAGATCCATGGCGCTGAGTGGCATAGTGGTTTTACTGTGACCCTACAGCCCCCCCTCCCCATTAAGTTAGGTCGCATTAGAAACGATTATCCTAAAAACTAGGAGCCTAATCGCAAAATTGCCTTACGCCTACAGGTTTTCACCGGACGCGCCGCCTATATTTTTCGCAGGTAACTAAATTTGCGCCGCATCTACATTACTAATAACTTTGCTTGAGTGCCGCTTTTCAAGGTCATAGGTATGTGGAGGTAATATACAGTGAAACTTTGATAATACAAACCTCTGGAATACGAATTTTCGATATATTAAAAACTTAGGCGGTTCCATGTGATTGGCCCGTTAGGAGTGGTTTAATAATTTCCCGCAGGTTTGTTTCTGAACAACGTGATGGGCCAGATACTATAGTCGCTGCTTTAGACTTGATTGGAAACTTCCGCGAGGAGAAAAGTTGCATCAAATAAAAGAAAATTACTGCTTTTAATCATCAATCTGCTATTTGCAGCACACCAAACGGATCTTCTTAGGACTAACAAATTCAATTTATGAAAGACCACTTCTTGTTATTTTCATGCTTCTCCATAACAGGCATTAATTTGATATCAGATGACCGTATTCTTCCCCTTTGCTGATTTTTTTACCTCATCGCAATGTTGACGTTCAGTTAAGGTTTTTTTTTCAAATTTATCATCACTGATTGACAGCTGAACTACTATCGTATAATGATGCAAATTTTTTTTTAATTCAACAGAATTCTGTATAAGTAGTTGACTTTAATTAAAATCATTTCGTTGTTTTAAAACTGTTTAAAATTCTGCTGAAATCTCTAGAATTCACGTTAAATTATTGTGAATTCCTTGAACTCTTTTGAATACTTCAGAATTCTCTTGATTTCTTAGAATTCTACAGATTAAAAGAAACGAGTGCATCCTTGTTCAGCAGCAGTTCACCGTCGTGTCGACCAAAGTTGATGCATTTGAAATTAGTTGAGAAGAATTTTATGTTTTCAGAAGAATTCAGAAAAATAAATTAAATTATATCCTAAATATTTTAAGAAAATTCTTTAAAATCCTTATAAGGATTCAAAAGAAAATCAGTGAATTCTGCGAAATCAAGAAAATTTTGCAGAATTAAAAAAAAATCAAGGAAATTAAAACAGTTTGATGTGTATTCTAAATATTTCAAGCAAATTCAAAATAGTTTAAAAAGATTTCAATGTAATTCGAAGACTGCTACGGAATCCTGTAGAATTAAAAAAATCGTGTGCATCATAATCCAGAAGTAGTTTAGCCTTTGACCAGTCTTTATAAATTTGGAAATACTTAAAAGAATTTCATGTTCTAAGAAGAATGCACAAAATTAAAAATAAATCAAGATACATCCTAAATTATTCAAAAGAATAAGATAAAACGTCTTTCAATTTTTGACGAAATGTACGAATTTTTAATTAAAAAACAACTATCAAGCAAAAATTCAATAGTTTCATTTTTAGTGAAAAAATTAATTTCTAAAAAAACACGAATTTCCAACAGAATAGTTACTTTCAAACAAAAAATGAGATTCCAACTAAAATGATGAATCTTAAAAAAAAAAATAAATAAAAAAAAATAATTATCAAACAAATAGTTGAATTTTTGATTGACAATATGAAGTTTTAAATAATGTAATTACTTTTCTACTGAAAAAGACGAATTTTCAACAAAATCATGAATTTTCAACTTAAAAAAAAAAAATTTCAACAAAAAATAAAAAAGTTATATTTTTACAGTTCAAAAAATTAATTTTTAACAAAAAAAGCGAATTTTCAACAAGATAATTAAATTTTCAACCATAGAAACTAATTGTCAACTAAAAATAATTTTACTTAGGAAATTAATATTTTACCACAATAAAAATCATTTTCAGCAAAATACATGCATTTTCAACTAAAGCAGATAAATTCTCCACAAAACATGGAATAGTTGAATTTTCAGATAACAAAATAAATTTTAAAAAACAAAAAATTCACGTAATAGTTCAATTCTCAATAAAATATTTTCTTTAAATCAAATTAGTTGAAATGAATTTAGTTGAAAAGAAATGAATTTTTGAACAAAAAAACGTTGTGTGAATTAATAAGATTACTTCTCTGCCAAAAGACGAATTTTTGAAAAAATAGTTGAATTTTTACCTAAGAGAGACAAATTTTTATCCTAAAGTAGAATACTTAGATTTTTAATAGAAACTTGATTTTCAAGAAAATAAAAAAAAGGTTCAGAAATAGAAAAATTTTAGTTAAACACCTAAACAAAAGTTTTTTACGAACGCCCAATCAAAAATGTCTTTATTGATAAAATTTACTTTTTAGTTTTTTTCAAAAAATTCCCTCAACTATAATTTTAAATAAACAGTTCAATTGTTAATTAAAGAAATACATTTTTTACCTATCAAAAAAGATGAATTTTTAACCAAGTACAGGAGTTTTTAACTAGAGAAAATAAATTCTTGACCAAACATAGAATAGCTAAATCTTCAGTCAACGAATTAATTTTTAACGAAAAAAAATCTGGAGCATTCTAAATGTTTCTAGAATACTAAATAAAGCTAGACCATTCTAAAGACTTCAAAATATGCAAGTAATATTTTTGTTTAAAGATAATTAATTATAAGCGAGTCATTCAAATGATAGAAATATATATCCAAGCTAAAATAAATAATAGCTGACAATCTTTAAGTTTGGGAAAATATACAAATTTAAATTTCGCGCCAACAGTATGCAGGTTTGCGCCGCGGCATCTTCGCGGCGCTGCCATCGAAAGTATGATTTCTTAATTTTTGTTGGCAACACTGCAGGCACATCACCAATAGGTTTTTTAGATTGGGTTGGCGAAATCCAAGATGTCTGCACGCCGAGGGCTAAACAATGATACCAATTGCATCGGACAGTAGTTTATTTTTTTTTACTCAAAAAATAATTATTTTTTACCATAAGTGTATTTGGAGATTATTTTTTATTTACCAAAAACTATTTAATTAAGTAATAAACTCAATTTGAAAAATTTGTGATGATTTTATTATTTAATTTAAATAGATCTTTAAAATATAAAATAATATCGAGATATTCTCATGGTGAAAAATCATTTTTGTCCAAGTTTAAAAAAATTAAATTTTGTCCTCTGTTATTGTTATTATTGCTTAGACCTCGGCTTGGTTGAAATTTGAATTATTTTGTTAAAATTTTGTTGTTTATCTGATAAATTAACTATTTCACTTTTTGTTGAAAATTAGTCTTCTTAATTTGAAAATTTAGCTAATTTGTCCAAAAAATTTGTCCTACTTGGTAAATTCACGTCTGGTTTAAAATTGTACTATTGTGTTGAAAATTCGTTTTCTTTTTGGTAGCAAATTAATTTTTTCACCTTAAAATGTAAGTATTACATTTTTTGTTCAAAATCTATTCTTTTTAGTTCAAAAAAACATTTCTTTTGTTGAAAAATGAAGTATTTTGTTGAAAATTTAACACGCCTGGTCTTTTTATATCATAGATAAAAAAAGTGCAGTTTAACTTCCACCTAAGTTACCGTGGTCCAAAGTCATCAGTCATTTTCAGTGCCGCTCGTGCTAGCCTTGTAGATAATTTCCAAAGGTAGTGATGTATATGTGAAATCGTATCAATTTGTATTTATTTTTCTGGAATTTTTTAATTTTTACTACTCTGTTCTTGTTTTTTCAGATTCGTGTTGGGCGTGTGTACCTGGATTAATGCTAGCCTCGCGCCATGAGGCAAACATGGACTGATTTGACATAAATACGTTGCAAATAATCAAGTGTTCTTGACTTTATTTTTCCTTTCTTATACGCATGATTATGGGAAAGAGAGACTTCATATATTAACCACGATTGAAGCATAAGAGGTAGTCCAGAAAATAAAAAAACTATAACAAAGAACATAAAATATAACAAATAAGCATTAGATTTCCATATTGAAAATAGGAACCGAAAATAATAAATTATTTTATTAGACGAAGTGAATCTATCGATGAATATAATACATTTTCAATTAATAGATAACTTTAAAAAAAGAAGAGGTAGTCTATCGTCGATTAAAATAAACTCTGCGATTATTACTTTTTTCACCCTTCTGTGTGTGATTCTTCTCACTGGAGCTGTTGAAGCAAAATGCGTCAAAGAGCGCATCGGAGGTTCGGACTTTGTTCGTTCGGGAGGACCTGGCTCTAAGTGTACTGTTGAGCATGATTGTTGTACACAAAAATGCAGTGTTCCAAAAAGAAATAGACACAAGCCCGGTAAGACGAAAAATAATGCATAAATATTCCAATTACAAAATTTTCGTAAATTCTGTGACAATCTACAAATTATTTTAAATAACAAATGCATAATTAGAGCTCCTAATTGCCCCTTTCCGGGAATTGACGCCGCGCCATGAACTTGTGTGAGAGGAGTGGTGGGGCAAGAAGTGGAGGTCGTTAGCTGTCAATCAAGTGTAAAAAAACAGGAGCGTATTATTAGAGTGCTCCAAAACTAACTAAGCCGATCGAAACGATAGGGTTATTTCATGCCATAAGGCAACAAACTAATTTTATGCCATAGAATTGTGCCAGCAATATTAATAAACTGAGTCTTTTTAACTGCACAATGTCTGCGGGTATCCGTTATTTCCCAAATTGATTTTAATTTACCGATCGCCTCCTGAATCTTTAGCTTATAGCCTGAAAAAAAATATCCAACACAAACAGGCTCTTAATTCTTACATTGAACTTTGCCGAAATCATTTTATGTTTCCCATTCAAATAACATGGGATTTTTAGACTTTTGACTTTTAATTTTTTTACTCAGAAACAAAGAAGAGAAAAAAGTTGATCGAAACATATTCTGATAGGAAATTGAACGCTCTGCAAAAATTTTTTTTCATGAATTTTCGATAAAACAACTCCTTTAAAAGTTATATAACGTTAAACTTGTGTTTATTGTCAAATCTATAATATTTTAAATTATATTTTCATTTTTACCTTTTCTGTCTATAAAATCGTTGAAAGAAAAGATAATTATTATTATCACTTGAGTACTGATGATCATTTATGTAGATTTCATGGCCTAAACAGAAAATTAGGGGAAAAAAACATTGTTTTATGAGAAATAAAAGAAATAACATACCTTTCCTCATACAGACGAACTTTAAAATGAATGAATGGAAATTGGTGAGATAAAAACGTCAAAATTTCTTTGTCTATAATATTATAAGCAGATTTATTATCATTTTTGCTTTCTTTGTAATTTTTGTGTTAAGCAAACTTTAGTCGCATTAGAGTATTTTGTTTTGTACTCACTTACAACTTGTATCAAATATTGTTTTTGGTTTTCTCGTGTTGTTAAAATGTAAATATACTCTTGAGTTAATTTAACTGCTCTTTCGGCGACATCATTAATTACTTGTAAATTTTTAAAAATTCGTGAGCCTTTCAAATATTCGTTATTGCTAGCCCACGTTTCAACACCTAATTTAAAAAAATGTTTATCAATGTTAAATCTTTCAAAAAATTGTAAGGAATCCGAATTTATAAAGAAATCACTATCTTTTTTTGTAAATTCGCAATTTCACTTATCGTATTTATTCCATAACGCTTGGAGGAATCAAAATCTTTATTTTCATTATTTTTTAAAGCCTTGACCATTTTACGTTTGATAGAAAAAGATATGTTTGGATCAAAAAATGAAAGAGCAGCTGTTTCTCTATTTAAATACCATAAATGGTTTTTAAATTTATGTAAGACATCTTCGGATATTTGTTTGTCAATTGTCTTATATTGATACACAGCTTTCAAAAATCTTAAATCTTGATTCGGAGCCAACGCTGCAAGAGGTGCTTTAAACCAAAATGGCACATGAATGAATATAATAAATAAGAAAATATCCAAGAAATTTTTTTTCGTCTCATCATCTATGTCGCAAATATCTCGAAAAATACATATTTTGAGCTAATGAATCGCTTTAGACGTCTAGCGGGCGTGGTAAAACGCTCCTGGCTTGTGAAATTTAACTTTTTCGGTGTCCATAGTACCAAGAAATATTTGGCATTACTCTAAGAGTTCCTTAGTCATCACGAGGCAAAATCGTACCCAGAAAATTTTCAATTTTATTATTTATTTCTTCAACCTTGCCTATCAGTTTTCGAGGAATTTCATTACCTACTAATCCATTTTTATACTTACTTCGATCAGCTGTACTCCAACTTTCTTGAAAGCTCTTATATAATTTAACATTTGGTCCCTCTGTGCCTGGTATTTTAGTCGTAAAAGCACAAAATAATACTAAATCGTAGATGTGGTGCCTACATGGTAAGTATAAAAGCTCGGTTTGTAGCATTTGTTCCAGGTGTATGGCTGCTCCAGTCCGACAACCAAGATTTGAAGCCGTAGTGTCACAACAGATCGCTTTAATGTTCTCAGTAATTCCCCAATCTTAAAGTGCTATAAAAATTGCTTCTGTCCGAGTCAATCCTTTACCATCTGGCAATGCTGGCACGTCTAAAATTTTTTTAATATTGTTACTTATCACTATTATCGGGACTCGGTTAATTTTTTACAGGATAAACAATCAGGTATCAATTTTCCATCCCAATAAACAACCGCTGCACCAACATCAATGTCACCGAATAACATTTTTGTTTTTTCAGCAGCATTCTTCCGGATTTTTGATCTATATTCATTAAAAGAATACTTATTAAGAATTGAATCACTGGTATCAACCCCAAGAGCTGACGCTATTAATGAAATCACTTGTACAGAATTCCTATAAGAAATTCTGCAACTATCTAATGTCGCAACGACAACTTCAGTAAGAATATTTATTGTCCCTCTTTCATTTTTTGGTTCATAATTTCGCCCTTGTGACTCAAATGTTGACAATGTGCTTTGCCGAGACGTAGATGTTATTTCACCACTCACAATCTGCTCGCTTATACTTTTTGAGCTTGGTGTAAACGTCAGATCTACCAAAAAAATAAAAAAAAGTTATAACTATGTTACCCTTTTTAATTAGATAAACCTTGCATGAATACTTTAATAAATTACCGGACTTTGAACAATCATCTGTGATGGTTGAATCAACATCGTCGATACTAATTTTATCTTCATTCATAGGTTGGGCTAATGAAAAATTGTCGCCTTCCTTAGAAATTGTGATTTCTAGAATTGATTATACGATTAATTACCCCAAAAAAATATTTTACTTATCAATTCCAATATTTTTCCCAGGTTCTAATAATTGTTATTTAACTACAACTTATAATTTAACTGCAAATTACCAACCGACTCGATGAAATCATTGTCTGATTTATGGATGTGTAAATGATATTTTCTCACTGTCCTTTGATCATCTAAAAATTTAAAGACGTCACTGTCGACTGTATTTCGAACATCACCATGTGCAATATCAAATAACTTGTCTAAGTATTCGGAAAACTCTTGCTCGAATTTCGCATTTGAAATTTTTTGTGCACTTCTGTATTGTTGTTAAGTTTTGCCAATTTTGCTATGCATCTTGAGTTATATTGCACTGGAAATCCAGCCCTACTTCAAAATTTCGACACTTCATTAATAACTAGTTGGAAACTTTCTGCGACTGTTTTTTTTGTTTCTCTAGTATAATGTGATAATAATTTCAAAACTTGTTTATTTGTCGGTAGTTTATGACCACTGATTGAGTCAGTTGTTTCACCCACAAAAACCATAGGATTTCGTAAACTCATATGTAGATGTAATTATTGTGACAGGAATGACAATTGAAAATTTATCGAAGTAAATTGTTTGTGTAGACTAAGAGCTTAGACTTTTATCATTGATAAAGAAAACAATTCTTTAACTATATATTCAATAACTTTTTTTATGTATGCTCATTAGTGGATTAAATAAATATATACTTTTATTCGTTTTAATCTTAACTTATTAAAATCTGTAAACAAAAAACACTACACAAGTTTATTTGCTTCTTTTTTTTTTAATTTCTGCTTACGGATTAATGGATAATTAAACTCAATAAAAATAGTGTTAACTTCAAGTTCTAATAAATCTCTCATAGATGGCATTAGGAGGAATAGTGAAAAATTCAATTTGAATTGCAATTTTGTCTATATTCTCTGATTAATTAGGATTGATTTCACTAAGTAAATACACAATACCGATTTGAATACTTAAATTTATACTATATAAACTTAATTTCATGTTTATAGCAAATTCAGAGTTTTGTTAACGCTTTTATTTCTCAAAAAATAATTTTTTTGCCTCGATTTTCTTTTTAGGCCATGAAATCGACATAAATGATCATCGGACTCTGGTGATAATAATAATTATCTTTTCTTTTAACGATTTTATAGCCAAAAAAGGTAAAAATAAAAAAGAATTAAAAATATTATAGAATTGACAATAAACAAAAGTTTAACGTTAAATAACTTTTAAAGGAGTTATTTTTTCGAAAATTCAAAAGACAACTTTTTTGTAGAGCGTTTAATTTCCTATCAGAATATGCTTCGATCAAATTTTTACTCTCATTTGTTCCTGAGAAAAAAAATTAAAAGTCTAAAAATCCCATGTTATTTAAATGGGAAATATAAAATGATTTCGGTACGGTTTAATGTAAACATCAAGAGCCTGTTTGTGTTAAATATTTTTTTTTAGGTCATAAACTAAAGATTCAGGAAGCGATTGGTAAATTAAAATCGATTTGGGAAATAGCGGACACCCTGCTGCGCATTTACCAAATATTGCGGGTCTATTTAAAATTATAATGTATACAATTCTCCTACGTATAAGCTACAATTTCTTATTCATAATATATTTCTTTAAAACTAATACGTATATGTAAACAAATCCTGAAATACGAGAATCTCCATTTGTACGTCAATTTGATGCTCGCTACTTCTATATATATTTTCTAAATCTCAAGAATTGGACGAGTATTTTTTCACCCAGAGAAATAAACTGTAGCAATACGGCCACCGAAAAATGAAAACAAGTGTTTTGTGAAACATCCTAATATAAATGTCCATTACATAACTATGACCTTGAAGGCAGCACTTGAGATCGGCTCCACAAGCATGAAAAACACGACTATATAAATGCATTTGTTAAGTGAAATATCTTATGAATCATGCGGAGGAGGGAATTTTTTGACTTGTGTAGTTTCTGACTCGTGCAGTAGTCTTTGGCTCCCCACGAGTTATTGCTTGGCGAGGTGGTCTTTGGCTCGCGCAGTAGTCTTTGGCTCGCGCAGTATTCTTTCGTTTGCGCAAAAGTCTTTGCTTGACGCATTAGTCTTTGTCTCGCATATTACTCTTTAACTGGCGCCTTAGTCTCTGACTCGTGCAGTAGTCTCTGGCTCGCGCACTGGTCTTTGCTTAGTGCAGTACTCCTTGGCTTGCGCACGAGTATTTGCTTGGTGCAGTTGTCTTTGACTTGCGCACAAGTATTTTCTTGGTGCTGTAGTCTTTAACTCGCGCAAGAGTCTTTGACTCGCGCAGTAGTCTTTGTCTCACGCACGAGTATTTGCTTGGTGCAGTAGTCTTTGACTCGCGCACGAGTATTTGCTTGGTGCTGTAGTCTTTGACTCGCGCACTAGTCTTCGATTCGCGCAGTAGTCTTTGGATCGCGCATAAGTCTTTTCTTGGCGCAGTAGTCCTTGTCTCTTGCACAAGTCATTGCTGGGCACAGTAGTCTTTAGCTTGCGCAATAGTCTTTAGCTCGCAGACGCGTCTTTGCTTGGCGCAGTAGTCTTTGACTCTTGCACTAGTCTTTGTGTCGTGCAGTAGTATTTGACTTGTGCACTAGTATTTGCTTGGCGCAGTAGTATTTGGCTCGTGCACGAGTCATTAATTAGCGCAGTAGTCTTTGGCTGGCGCACTAGTCTGCTCAGCTTAGTAGTCTTTGGCTTGTGTACGAGTATTTGCTTAGTGCAGTAGTCTTTGGCTTGCGCACGAGTATTTGCTTGGTGCAGT
>JAUELO010036150.1:0-10515 GCA_032357855.1 Amphibolips quercusostensackenii | reverse complement strand
CAGTGCTGCGCCCAGAGCCGCTTTTCATACATAGGTACTTAAGGAGACATACCGACACTCGAGGACTGTTTAGTGCCACGCGCGTTGATCATGCCCAACTCTGTGCCTCTTTATTTTTTTAAAGTTTGGAAAATTCTAATTGACAATACACGTGTCTAAAAGTCAAAAGAAGGATAATCTTTCGTTAGTGCTGCGTCCACTTTTTTCATGCAAGCGGACATAAATGTATTGACACTAAAGGACTGTTTAGCGTGACGCTCAGAGATCGTGCCTAATTCTGTGCTAAATTAATATTTTGTAGTTTAGGACCACCCGATCAATAATATACATGTCCGCAGATTAGGAGAAGGATAGATTCTCGCCGTTGCTGCGCATAAATTCTTGTTCCGTGCATACTAAAGAAGACATACCGACACTCGAGGAATGTTTAGCGTTACGTGTGAGGATCATGCCCAACTCTGTGTCTTTTTCATATTTTCTAGTTTAGGACCCACTTATCAAAAATATACGCGTCTAAAGCCGAAGAGAAGATTCCTTTTTTATGTGTCGTCCAAAGTCGCTTTTCATGCATGCTAACAAAGATATGCTGACACTAATGGTCCTGAACTACAAAATATGAACAAGGGACAGAGTAGGACATCATCTCTCAGCATTTAGATAAACAGTCCTCCTGTGTTGGTGTATCTTTTTAGGCGTGCATGAAAAGTGACTTTAGCTGCAACAACAACGAAAAGTATTCTTTGCTTGACCTTTAAACACGTACATTATCATTTAGGGTATCATAGAAAACAAAATATGAAAAAGGCTCAGAGTTGAGCATCATCCATGAGCGTGGTGCCAAACATTTCTCATGCGTCGGTATGTCTCATTTAGTATTCATGAAAAGCGACTATCGGTGCAAAATTTAAGAAAAAAGTAATCTTTTTTTGACCTTCATATACGTATATTATTGATCAGGGAATCTTAAACTACAAAATGTTAAACGGACACATTTGGACCTGGTCCCTGATCGTGGCGCCAAACAGTCCTTGAGAGTCGTTTCATCTTCTGCAGTATGCATGAAAAGCAACTTTAAGCGCAGCACCAACAAAAACGTACTTTCCTTTTTAGCTTCAGACACGAATGTTATTGATCCAGAGGTCATCAGCCAAAAAAAACACCAATGAGGCACAGAATTGGGTATAATCTCTGGATGGGGCGCTAAACAGTCCTCGAGTGTCGATAGATCTATTGCAGCGTGCACGAAAAGCGACCTTTGATTCGTTGCGAGAAAAAAACTGTCAATTTTTCGACTTATTGGCAAATGAACTTTTCATCAGGGATGTAATGATGTACAATATATCTAAAATTAAGCCAAATTTACTAATACCATTTCTTACTGTAGTTGACGTGGAGTCCTTAGTTACCTTCTTGCAAGAAACTGATGGGGGAATTCAATTTATTTTTGAAAAATTAAGCCTATAAACACATGCGCATATAAATTATCATAATGAAGAAAAATAAATTGTAATTTTCGGCTCTTCGCATTTCAAAAATTTAAGTTTAATAAAAAATTTAAAAAACTGCAAGAAAAGACGTTTGTGATCAATCACAGAAATACACGATGTAGGTCACATTTCTATCTCTTTCTAACGTCTCTTGCGCGACGAGAAGACATTGTTGTGAATAGTCTCATGAATCATATAAGTAGCCTACCTAATTTTTAAACATTTTATGTGGATATCATGTAATGATTGTCTGCAATTGCCTTCTGAACCTTCTACATGATAATATTTAAAAAAAGCCGAGTGTCAAAAATATAAAAATAAAAAAAAATTAAGAAGTAAAAATCTATTTTCTTTTCAAAACTGTTGAATGCAGAGAAGAATTCTAAGCACTAAACAGTTTTGATTTTTTCAGAAATGTAAGGGTGCTATAAAGGTGCCTTCTTTGAGCAAGATTCAATAGAAAAGTGTAATCAAGGAAAAAATCAAATTTCAAAAGAAAAATCACCATTAATTTCTAACTTTGCCAATTAATTACTTTATTCTTGGGGGTTTTGGAATGCCTCATATTACAAAAAAATCACCAGATAAATCGCTAACAGGCTTGAGCAGCTGATTTGCAAAAAATACTTCAAAATGATCCATATGCGTTGCAAACATAAGAAATCTTAAATTATGCCAAAAAAGCCCATAATTTACTCCTGAATTTTTTCAGACATCTGCTCAGGCAGATTTTTATTTTCTTTCTCTGATGTATATATTTTAGTATTTTTTAATAAATCATGATTTTGAAAAACTAATAAATATGTAATACAATATTCAACATTCTACATATACTTTATTTTTGCAGAATCAATGTTGCTATTCAGAAGAAAAGGCCAAACAAACAGAAAAATTCATGCTGCGCCATTCGAACTTGCAGCTTGTCTGTATGAAAGTTTTTTGCAAAAAGATAGAGTTATGGAATTACCTGCAGGCTTTCATAAGGTAGCAACACATGTGGAAAATGATCATGAGTACGTCATTGGGTATATCGAAGAAGGACCGCAAGGAAACATTTTGTGTCCATTTGGTGATGGAAATATGCATATTAAAATTCGCATTGATGGTGACCATGCCAACAAATTTGTTCCAATAGTCTCTAAGGACTCCGTGAATAATCTATTATTCAAGGAATATACGGGAGCACACTCTCGTCTTGCCGAGATAAAAATTGGAACTGAATCTCTGCCCCTTATCCAGACCAATAATTGATTAAGCTATATGCTCTAATCCTGAAATTTATGGTATACCCTGCTTAATCAAAAAATAAGAAAAACAATAAATTTCAATACGTGGCATGCATCATAATTTGTGTGTATGTATGTATGACACAAGTTATTACGCTTTATATTTTACTTTTACGATTCATGATCAAGAAAAATCAAAAATGCTGTAAAAATTTTTTGCAATAAATGTTTATTTTGTTTCCAAAATGAACGTGATTGTAAAAACCCACAGAATTTCTATGCCTTATATGATAAGCAATATATAAAGTTGAGCTAGACTAATATATTAGTGGCGATATATGTTACTGTGATGATGGGGTTTGTGTGATACAGAAAAAACTTTTTTATTATAGAATATTCATCATATTTTATGATATTAGTGGAAGGAATTGTCTTTCATTATATATTTCTTTAATCAATTAATTTCAAGAAAACTAAAATGCCCACCGTTGGACTTGGCATTAAAAAATGCATCAAAATCATATATTGATTTTCATTTAAAAAAATTTTTTTCAACATTCTATCACCTGATTTGTAATTTTTCGAGAAAAATGTCGATCCAAAAAATCTCGGAAAACTGACGTGCTGCAGAGAAATGAAGGCCAGATTTATATTCAGTAGAGAAAAATACTCTAAAAACGAGATGTCCCATTCCATGAGCACATAGGTCACATTTTGTTGACCAGTGTTATTAAACTGACTATTAAAGAGATTGGAAAATATTCCTTCAAAAAAGCTTTTGCACATTAGGGAAGGCGCCAATCAAAAGCAGAAATTCCAAAGATAACTTTGGAAAAATTTGATCCACAGATATTTCTGAATTTTTGAAGTATCAACAATTAAGGTCTGACTATGTAATTCTACATCACACTTACTCTCATCGACCCTAGCTTTAAATAAAAACATGTCTGTAAGTCGTTATAACTTTCCCATACAACAATCGTATACAAATTATTTCCATATTTAGTTGAGAAAAACTATTTTTGTATTTTCAAAGACTGCAAATAAGTATTTTTCATATAATTTTGTTATTGTTTTCTCTTTTTATTCATTGGAATATAGTATGTTTTATATGATAATAATCCTTAAGTACACCTGTGATATTCACTAAAGTCCGAGACCATAAATGAAGATTAAGCAAAGCCTGTTTAGGTCTGAATCTCTACGATGGATCTCAAAGTTGGCTGAAATTACGTCTTTATTGAATTTCAGACTTATAAAGTGTAGTCCAGGCCAATGAACCTGTGCCCCACACAACAACAGCAGATATTTAACCTATAAGACTAATTTAAACTAGTTCGCTGCCACATCAGATTTTACCAAAGCCCAAAGGCGCTTTAAGCATATATCATGAAGCCTTTTTTTGCAGCCAAAATTTGCAGCAGACACCTTTCGTGACAGGCTAGAGCAAAGTTACCTGAGCTGTCAAATAACGTACCTAGGCAATTGCGTTTTCTAACTATTTCCAGCTGAGTTCTATTCCTAATGGTCTTCCTCTAAGATGTATTGACCTGCTGATAATTACGATATAATATTGAGCAAGAGCAGGCCTTAGCTCAGCAGCAAGTCATCCAGATCACTGATTGATAAATAAAAGGTTGAACTGAAAAGCTCACCCTAAAGAACATCGCAATTCACGTCAACTAAAAAATGTAAAAACCTCCGGCATGCGAATGGATATTCCAGCCCCGTCGTTTAGACACTTCACTAGTTTAATGAATTTTTTGGACACATCTAAACTTAATAACTAATGACAATATAAATCGGGATTCATAGACCGAAAGGCACTGTTCAAATCCTGCCTGAGATTCAGGCACTTACTGTGACTCATTTATTCACTTCACCAATCTATTTAAGGAGATCCGCGTGAATATCTTGGCTATAAAATTCACATGCGCAATATGCCTATATAAGCCACAATCCTTTCTATCCCTCTCTTGTAGACCATGCACGTAAAGATATTTTTTACAGAACAGGAAACTGTTATGTTCTCACAAATTATCCTGAAAAGATATCGCAGCTAAAGCAGACCTGACTCTAGAACAGCCTCATAAGATACAGCCGAAGCACTATTCTGATTAGACGCCTAGACTTAAAACAGCTAACTGCTTTTCAGAAATCCTTCGATCTTTTCAGATACTTTTAGATCATTCTAGGAAGCCTTTTCGCAGGACACCTTCTAAAAATGTCAAACAGCAATAAACGTTGCTCTATCAACATTAAATTTAAGAATGTCTTTCCGGGAAAACCCTGACCTTTTACACAACATTAGATTTTTCTCACCCTTACCTTATTATTAAAATACGCTTAGTCAACTATTTCACAGCTTAGTTCACATTAGCATTCAGGCATTCACTTCTCAAAAAACTAAAACTGACAACCAAATTCAAAACCGAGATCTGAGAATCGAGATCCAAATTGTGGAGTTAAAAAAACTTATGAAGTTAAAGTGTCCGGCAAAAGACTAACAACCACATGATCAACTGGCGAAAAACTAGCTTATGTTTCCTATCCTTTTTCCTAACATGTTTTTTAACATTGATTACTTCACTGATGTCCTGTGTCGGTCATACTTGCTCTAGCATATGTGTCACAAATGACTAATATTCTCAAACTAACGTTACAACTTCACAAATTCAAACTATGTCTTATCACAGCAAAAAAAATTGCTTAATAATATCTTCTCACTTTACGACATCCGCGTGACACCATACAATACTTGCGATATTAGGCTTGATAAACGTTTAGCTTTGAAAACTTTTTGCCATGTTGAACTCTTCTCAGGATAAAAATTGTTTATTTAAATTGGTATATCTAAGATAAAGGTGTGTTTATCAATATACAATTGTAATACACGTATCTAAAATTAACTCTTACGTATTTTTTGCGTGTCACATTTTTATAATTTGAAACATTTAATATTTTAATTTTTGGTCAAAAAACCATGTAATAATGCCGTTTACTACATTTACCTTTAGATCAATCAGATTGCACTTGCACTCATCATTTTTTATTGATAACATCACTTTAGTTATTCGACAACTTTTGGGCATCCCTTGTTTGCGTTGCCTAATATGAAATATGATATATAAAATCAAAATAGATTGTTTTTATATCAATACACACAACACAAAAGATTTATTTTATGTTGGAAATAGGCTAGCAGTTTTCTTTAAAGACAAAAGGGGGATTAATTCTTGCTTGAAGTCTAAAAATTTTTTATAATTTTTAAAAATAATTAGTAATTGATTTTTCAATATGCAACACACAACGGAAATTTGATTTTTATAGATATAGTGTTCCTAAATTAGTAAAAAGAAAATTAACTGGGCATAATTATATTCAACTTAAGGTGACAATCTGTAAACTTTTTGGACGAAATTTAGATATGTACGAAAACTTTTTCAAATGTCTAAGTAAAGGATGGAAAGATGTCAGTTCCAGTAGGAAAAATAAAATATCTTTATCTTATACAGGATAATAAAGAATATTAAATCAAGCGTTTGTTTAGCAAAATTAAATTTGAAATTAAGGAAAATCGATATTAAAAATATTTAAACATGTGATTGTTCACAAAATAAAAAATGTACCTTGACAAATATATACGGGATACAAGTAGAAAAATTTGAGGAATGGAAGCCAAGATGATTATGGCATCACTAAATTTTCATTTCTTTTTAATATTCTAGCCAAAGCGAGACCGACCGTTTAAAATGAGATCTGATATAAGAAATCATGTTATAAAGTTTATTGTGAAGGTCATAACAAAATGAAATTCTGAAATATATTAAAGAAATTATTTGGTTCTGTAAGATTCAGATTGACAAGTAGCCGCCATGGCTTCTCCTTCTATATGAATTCTTCCATATTATTTATTTATAATATTGAATAATGTAGAAAAATTAAGTCAATGAGCAAAATGTTGGCGGACACTAAATGAACAGAACTAAAAGATTTAGACAATTTTGCAGAAGCTTACATTATTTCATTGGGTTTGTGAGAACCCTGTGTGAAAAAATCTTCTAGCTCTGGCACGGTCTAAATCAGACAACCTGATTTCCAGCCTTGATGCAGATTAGATAGTCTGGCCTAGGGCTGCTAAAAAATGCAATTTTTTTTAGCTTATCCTCCGAATAGACCACATTATGAGGGGCTTATTATTGGCTGCACAGCCACTAGTTAATGGCTGATTAACCATTAGTTGGAGGCTGCAAGACAGTCGATACACTTGGGCCGGTATCTCTGGTAAAAGTAAATTTAAAAATCTAACATCACGTATAAGGTTGTATTTTACGCTTCAATATGTTTGTTGTGAATTTAGTTAACTTTGTCAAAAATTTATAGCATAAGAAAATCGTCAATTACCTGAAAATCATGAAAACAAGTTTCACAACTTTGAAAGTAAAAGTTCAGTTTCAATATTCCAGTGAGTTCTCTTTTTGAACTCTTATATCATTTAAACTGTATAAGAATAAGATGAAAACTATCTATGTATTAAATATGTCTGAAGTCAAATCGATTTAAGAAAGAAATTTGTATTTTTTTTGTTGATAAAGCAGAATATAAAAAATCCGCATAACCTCATAAAATCTTTTTTTTTGACAAACGACTTATTTAATTTAATAATTCATCATTTAGATATTTCATCATTAACTAATGCAATTGACTAATTTTTTTTAAGACACAACATGTTTTGCCCACGAGGGATTATGCGACTTTATGTGTACAACCGGCCTGATTTCACAGAAAATGAGTCTAGAAGTACTTGCATAACATAAAATTTACAGAGGTTTGTTTTATTATTTTGCTTTTAAAAGATATACGGGAAAATATGTTATATTCAAAAAAAAAAATTCAGATCGTCCAATTCTACAGCATTAAGACGTGAACATCAATTTTGAAATTAGTGTTCTCTTTTGACCATAAAAATTCCAAATTTCAAAGTTCCCAAATGCACCGAATCCCCCTACGTTATACGTATCATATGCGTTTACTTACAAAAAATTCGTTTTCTTTGTACTGATTTTCCTAGAACGCTGTAAGTTTGTTTCCAGTCCCTTATATCACCAAGGCGTACTCTCCTGAACTTCTTAATTTTTTATGATCTACGAGAAAACGCCGTGAGTGAGGTTGATGTTAAATAAATAACGCATGTTTGTCAAAAAAAGCATTTTATCAGTTCATTCATATATTCAACTGCAAAAAATTCTAAATTTATATTTTGACGTACAGCTTAAAAAAATGTATTAAAGCTCATACAACTCAATCCTTTTTGGGGATGTTGGCATCCCCAGAGGAGTGGCTGGGTATAGTGGAATGGCTGGAGCTGCTGGAGTTAGAAACAAAGCTGAGATCAGATTTCAATATGGATTTAGAGCTGGACCCAAATTCGAAGTTAGATTTGGATTCGGACTCGAGTTTATAGTTGGATTTGGAGATGGAAGAGCTTTTCTGTACTTTTGGGCTGAACACGCCAAAGGAATAAATTTCGCGTTCACGTCGAATTTCAGCAGGCACAGGACCAAACACGCCAAGTCGCTCCAGAAGTTCCTTACCCACTTCATGTCGCTTATTGGTTCTTTCGTCAAATACAACACCCTTGCCCTTTATGTTATGTATTGGGCGAATCACACCATTTCTGTCAAATCCAATAATTATAGGTCCCCTAGCTAGTAAAACTATATCTGATGTGCAATCCATGAATTTTCCGAAACGATCTCGCAGTAAGAAATATGTAATTATTTGACGCTCTTCTAGCGTTGGACATCTAACTTTCCTGAGAGGAGCATCTATTGGGATATTGTGAAATTCAGTTTCACTAGGACTACCGCATTCCGTAGCACGCTGGCCTTGTTTTTTGGGAATCCCTGAATGCGAGCTAAATTCTTAAAGAAAATATAGAAATTATTTAATTTCAGTATTGAAATGTCAATGTGTATGTCTAAACAGGGAAACACATACAATATACGGTAAACTTCAACCAAATGTAACCTAAAGTTTATCACATCCAGGGTTTTTTTACTGCTATTACATGCAAATAAGCTTTTACAGAATTATAAAGAAAACTTATAATACTAATCTAATTATAAAACGCTAAAGCTTTTATAACGATATCAAAATCTTTTGTAGAAATTTCTGAAATTTCACGTTATACTCTAATTTTGGATACATTGCCTACGTAAGAAAATGTAGAATTTTCCCTACCTTTTGCGACCCAAAAATTGTTGCGTAATCTATGTATGGGCAATTAGTGAAAATATTTAAAAGATTTTTAGCAATCGCGATCACTGATCAATTTGTAAATTTTCCTTGTGGATTGTTTTCAATATAAAATAATAAACATTTACGTGGTTTTACGTTTACGCACTGTATTGTGCAAGACTGAAAGTGGGTCAAGTGTCCTGTTATATTATAACGAATTTGTCATGTTTCTGAAAGTACAAGTACATACATTAGAAACTCTGTTTGTGAATGAAGTAAGGTAGCATGGATTAAGTATGTAAGTAATTCTGATTTCTCCATTTTTGAGGAATAACTTTACGGTAAACATAAGTATTCAAAATTGTATGTTAATATTACATGGAAATCAATTTCATTTTCATATATGCAACAGAAATAATATTGACATCATGCGAATTTTTATTAGCTGGACAGAATAATCGATTTTTGAGATCATAATGATTTGATTATTAGTGGTTATGTATCAAATAAAGTCAAGATAACCGACGTTTTTGGAGCACTAAAGTTTATATGAGAGATTATAAAGATTTGTTATCATGGAGTCTACTTAAAGTGTTAATAAAATAGTGAGGCTTTAACAAAAATGTTTTTTAATTGTACTGTCTTAATAGGGTTCTTCTGTTGGAATAAAATTTGCATTTATTTTAATTTTAAGTACGGAGAGATTTTGAAATAATTGTGTTACAATATTCATATCATTTATACCTATAATCATAGGTATTTCAGCAGTTTACGCATATGCGTAAATAGGCGAACAAAAAAAATACTTAAAAGAAAATAGGTGAACAAAAAAGAGTTGTGGTTTGATATCTGAAAGAGGAGCATTAGAAAATGTTCGAAATTAGCTAACACCTTGTTATCGGTTTTTTATTCAAATTAATCAAAATCTTGACAATTTACGAACATTTACGTAAAGGCAAAAATATTCTGCCGATTTTTTGAAAGTAATGGTTTTGTGGTAAAAAATTATGGAAAATAATAAATAAAAGCAAGTTTGTTTGCAAGTTACAATTTTAATAATATTCGCTCAAACAATGTTTCTTTAAATTTAGTTAGTTACACTTTTTTAAATTTCTACATGTCGCACTTGAAATTTTTGCATTCTGAATCGAAGAACCATGTCATTATTTTGTTGTTGCAAAAGAACTCGTTTTTTTAAACCGTTTCAATCGTTTAGTGAAGGCGAAATTTGCAAATTTAAAATCCCTTGAGAAAAAAATATGAAACTAATGTTTTTCATCATAAAATGCGTTACTTTTTTCTTTGAAAATGTTCATTAAAATTTTGGGATTATACTTGAGTTCAAATTTCACAAAATATAGAATCATTTCAAAAACTGGACAGCATTCGTAGAAAATGAAAAAAATGTAATAATTGGTGCCTGCTGCAACATACATATTCTTAGCTTTGTTTTTCAAATTAATCCTCAACCATTAATCAAAATCGTTAGCGGGTCTGTACCATGTCAATAATCACTTAAAATCGTACGTTTATTAATCCGAGAAAAAGACTTTTAAACTCAA
>JAUELO010036128.1:0-10515 GCA_032357855.1 Amphibolips quercusostensackenii | reverse complement strand
TCGAGAATTTTTTTGATTTTAGATTTTTTTTATTCGGAAATTTTTTAATTCGGCCAGGCTAAAGTCTTTTCGGGAATTTCATTATTCAGGAATTTTATTATTTGGGAATTTTTTCGATTCCGGAATTTTGTTATTTGGGAGTTTTTTGATTCGGCAATATTAAAAGCTTTTTAAGAATTTTTTAGTTAGGGAATTTTCTATTTTGGATATTTTATTATTTGGGAATTTTAAATTCGGGAATTTTCCAATTTGGGTATTTCATTATTCTAGCATTTTATTATTTGGGAATTTTATTACCTGGGAATTTCACAGTGTCGGGAATATCATTATTCTGGACTTTTTTCCAATTTGGGAATTTTATTATTAAGAAATTTTATTATTTAGAAATTTTATTATTTAGGAATTTTATTAATCGAGATTTTTCCATTTCAGGAATTTTCCAGTGTCGGAAAATTTATTTTTTGGGATTTTTCTGTCGTCCACAATTTCCGTTTATTGACATGAGTAGGAAGGTAGATTTCCTAAGGTTTTAAATCGAAATGTACGATTATAAATTATATGACCAAAGAAATGTTGTGTAATTGACCTTGCACCAATGTAGGAAATTATCATATATTATTGTCCAAAGAAGGTCATAAAAGCCGTAACTTTTTAAAAGTAGTCTCTTTTGTAAATAAAATATTATATAATTAATTATTCTAAAAATGATCTCCACACGAAATATACTTTTTAGTTTAATTTTATTTTTGATTTGTTTATACATTTTTTAATTAAATTTTTATTTTATTTTTTATTTATATAATTATATTTTATAATTTGAATCAAATCTATCGAAAAAGCAATGAAACTCGCACAACTCGTGCCAAGCAAAATTAACTTTGCGCGGAATCATTATTTTTACGATGCTTTAATTAAAGAAAAAATTAAAGAGAATTAAGGAAAATAATCATATTTATTTTTTACATTTTTTCATTTATAGATAATTGAAATTCTGATTTATTAGAAATTTAATTTTTTAATTTGTAGACAGTTTGATATTATTCAATATTTTATCATTATTCTTATTAAAGAAGAATAAAAAAAATAATTTTTGTTAATTTTTAATTTTATCAATAAAAATTTTGTTTAATGCTTAAAGTTTGTTAAAATTATAGTTTGAATTTAAAATAAGAATAATTGTTTAGAAATTGCATAAAAAATAATTAAAAGAAGACATGCGCCAGGAAAATATTTTGTTATTTTATTCTTACTTAAAAAATTTGTACTTATAATTTTTTTTATTTACCTTAATGTAAATTTTCATTTCAATTGAATCTATAAAAAAGTTATAAAATTTGTGCAAATTGTGTATAAAAAAATTGATTTTCTGATAAATAATCGTTTTTACGATGCTTTGTTCTATGATTTACAACACTACCTCAATATAAATTTTCAATTTTACATAAATCTATCGGAAAAGCAATGCAATTTTTCCAGTTCATTTAAAAAAAAAATTATTTTCGCGATAACTCATTATTTTTATGGTATTTTAATTGCGTTTTAAAAATAATGAGTTGTGAGTTGGAAACCAGTGAATTACAAACAGAGAAAATGAGATTGCCAATGCCATCAAATATTTTTCCATTCTTTATTCTGAAATGGAAATGTCAGAGAGTCAGAGTCCAAAAGCCGGAATTTTTATTATTTATGTTAAAGTCGTGATAGTGGTGTATCAATAAATTATTTATCGTCAAAATTCCCGAATCAAGAAATTCCCGAATTAAGAAATTCCCGAATAATAAAATTCCCGAGTTTAAAAATTCCCGAAAAATAAAATTTTTGAATAATCAATTTCCCCATTTTGAAAATTCCCGAATTGGAGAATTCGTAAATAATAATATTCCTGAATTTAAAAAATCCCAAATAATAATGTTTCCGAATAATAAAATTCCCCAATTGGAAAATTCCCAAATGATAAAATTCCCTAATTGAAAAATTTCCAAATAATAAAATTCCTGAATAATAAAATTTTTAAGTTTAAAAATTCTCGAATAATAAGATTTCCGAAAAATAAAATTTTCGAATTACCAATTTTCCGAGTTTTAAAATTCCCGAATTGGAGAATTTGTGAATAATAATATTCCTGAATTTAAAAATTCCCGAATAATAAAGTTCCCGAATAATAAAATTCCCAAATGATGAAATTCCGAATAATAATATTCCTGAATTATAAAATTTCCGAATTGAAAAATTTCCAAATAATAAAATTTCCAAATAATAAAATTCCCAAATTAAAAAATTCCTGAATAATAAAATTTTCGAATATTAGAATCCTCGAGTTTAAAAATTCCCGAATAATGAAATTCCTGGAAAATAAAATTTTCCCGAATTGGAGAATTCCCAAATGATAAAATTCCGAATAATAATATTCCCGAATTATAAAATTTCCGAATCAAAAAATTTCCAAATAAAAAAATTCCTGAATTTGAAAATTCCGGAATAGTTTTGAATAATAAAATTTTCAAGCTTAAAAATTCCCGAATAATAAAATTTCTAAATAATAAAATTTCCGGATTGGAAATTTCTCGAATAATAAAACTCCCGAATTCTGAAATTTCGGAATATTAAAATTTCCGAATTGAAAAATTTGTGAATAATAAAATTCCTGAATTTAAACATTCCCGAATAATAAAGTTTCCGAATAATAAAATTCCCGAATTAGAAAATTCTCAAATAATATAATTCCGAATAATAATGTTTCCAAAAAATAAAAGTTCTGAATTAGAAATTTCCCGAATAATGAAATTCCCTAATACTAAAATTTCCAAAAAATAAAATTCTCGAATTTGAAAATTTTTGAATAATAAAATTCCGAATAATGATATTCCCGAATACTAAAATTTCCGAAAAATAAACTTTTTGAATTTGAAAATTCCCGAATAATGAAATTCCGGAATTGGAAAATTCCCAAATAATAAAATTCT
Source organism: Amphibolips quercusostensackenii (assembly GCA_032357855.1). NCBI lineage: Eukaryota > Metazoa > Arthropoda > Insecta > Hymenoptera > Cynipidae > Amphibolips > Amphibolips quercusostensackenii. The sequence continues at coordinate 7,552 of JAUELO010036128.1, read as the reverse complement.
GAATAATAATATTCCCGAATTATAATATTTCCTTATTTAAAAATTTCTGGATAATAAAATTCTCGAATAATAAAATTTTCGAACAATAAACAATAAAATCCAAAATAATGAAATTCCGAAAAATAAAGTTTCCGAATAGTAAAATTTCCGAATTTGAAAATTCCTGATTAATAAAATTCATGAATAATAAAATTTTCTAATAATAAAATTCCCGAGTTTAAAAATTTCCGAATTTGAAAATTCCTGAATAATAAAATTTTCTAATAATAAAATTCCCGAGTTTGAAAATTCCCGAATAATAAAATTCCGGAATAATAAAATTCCTGAATTGGAAATTTCTTCGATTAATAAAATTTCCGAATAGTAAAATTTCTGAATAATAAAATTCTCAAACTTAAAAACTCCCGAATTGGAAAATTCTTAAATAATAATCTTCTAAATAATAATATTCCCGAATTATTAAATTTCTGAAATTAAAAATTTCCAGCTATAAAAATTCCTGAATTTAAAAATTTCTGAATAACAAAATTCCCGAATAATACAATTTTCGAATAATAAAATTCCAAAATTGGAAAATCCCGAATAATAAAATTCTCGAATAGTAAAATTCCCGAATTTGAAAATTCCCAAATAATAAAATTCCGTGTAACAAAATTCTCAAAGTATAACATTTCCAAATAATAAAATTCCTGAATTGGAAAATTTCCGAATAATGAAATTCCCGAATAATAAAATTACCCAATTTAAAAGTTTCCGAATAATGATATTCCCGAATAATAAAATTCCCGAATACTAAAATTTCTGAATAATGAAATTCCTGAAATTGTGAATTCTCGAACTCAAAAATTCCCGAATAACAAAATTTCCGAATTAGGAAATCCTAAATAATAAAATTTCCAAATTGAAAATTCCCGAATTGGAAAATTCCAAAATAATAAAATTCCCAAAGTGTATAATTTCCGAATGTAAAAATTACTGAATAATGAAATTGCCCTATAATAAAGTTTTCGAAGAATAAAATTTCTGAATAATAAAATTCCGCAATTGGAAAATTTTAAAATAATAAAATTCCGAATAATATAATTCATGAATTGAAAAATTCCTAAATAATAATATTTCCGAATAGTAAAATTTCCGAATAATAAAATTTGCGAATAATAAAATGTTCTACTAATAAAATTTTCGAGTTTAAAAATTCCCGAATAATAAAATCCCTGAATTGGAAAATTCTCAAATGATAATATTCTAAATAATAATATTCCCGAATTATGAAATTCTCGAATTAAAAAATTTCCGGCTAATAAAATTCCCGAATTTAAACATTTCTGAATAATTAAATTCCCAAATAATACAATTTTCGAATAATGAAATCCCCAAATTGGAAAATCCCAAATAATAAAATTCCCGAATAGTAAAATTCCCAAATAATAAAATTCTGTGTAATAAAATTCTCGAATTGGAAAATTTCCAAATAATAAAATTCCCGAATAATAAAATTTCTGAATAATTAAATTACCGAATTTAAATGTTTCCGAATAATTAAATTCCCGAACTTAAAAATTCTTGAATAATAAAATTCTTGAATTAGGAAATTCCCAAATAATAAAATTCCGAATAATAATATTCCCGGATTATCAAATTTCCTAATTTAAAAATTCTTAAATAATAAAATTTCTAAATTAAAAATTCCCAAATTGGAAAATTCCCAAATAATAAAATTTTCGAAGTGTAAAATTTCCGAATGTGAACATTCCTGAATAATAAATTGCCCCATAATAAAGATTTGAATAATCAAATTCTCGAATAGTATAGTTGACGAATTAAAAAATTCACAAATAATAAAATTTCGGGATAATGAAATTCTTCAATTGGAAAATTCCCGAATTAAAAAATTCCCTAGTAGTGAAATTTCCTAATAAAAAAAATTCCGTAGAATAAAATTCCCGGGTAAAAAAATTTTCAATTAATAAAATTGCCGAGCCTAAAAATTTCCGAATAATAAAATTCCGGAATTTAACAATTTATGAATAATAAAATTCCCGAAGAATGAAATTTCCGAAGAATAAAATTTCCAAATAATAAAATTCCCGAATTGGAAAATTCCAAAATAATGAAATTTCGAAAAATAAAATTTTCTAATAATAAAATTTTCGAGTTTAAAAATTCCCGAATAATAAAATTCCTGAATAATAAAATTCCTGAATTGGAAATTTCTTGAATAATAAAATTTCCGAAAACTAAAATTTCTGAATAATAAAATTCCCGAATTGGAAAATTCTTTAATAATAATATTCATAATAATACATAAAATTTCCGAATTTCACAATTCCCGGCTAATAAAATTCACGAACTTAAAAACTTCTGAATAATAAAATTCTCGAATAATACAATTTTCGAATAATTGAATTCACAAATTGTAGAATCCCGAATAATACAATTCCAGAATAGTGAAATTTCCGAATTTAAAAATTCCCGAATTGAAAAATTCCTAAATAATAAAATTCCGCGTAATAAAATTCCCGAAGTATAAAACTCCCAAAAAATGAAATTCCCAAATTCAAAAAGTTGTGAATAATAAAATTCTCGAATAATACAATTTTCAAATAATAAAATTTCCGAATAATGCAATTTTCGAATAATAAAATTCCGAATTTGGAAAATCCCGAATAATAAAATTCCTGAAAAATAAAATTCCTAAATACTTAAATTTCCGGATCTGAAAATTCCCAAATAATAAAATACCGTGTTTCCAAATTACAAATTCTCAAATAAGATTCCCAAATAATAAAATTTACGATTATAAAAATTTCTGAATAAAAAAATTGCCCCATGATTAAGTTTTCGAATAATAAAATTCCTAAACTTGAAAATTCCCGAATAATAAAATTCCTGAATTCAACAATTCATGAATAATAAAAAATCGGAATAATAAAATTCCTAAATAATTAAATTCTTAAATGATTGTATTTCCGAATTTTTTTATTCTTGAATAATACAATTTCCGAATAAAAAAATTCCCGAATTTAAATATTCCCGTATAATGAAATTATTGGATAATAAAATTCTTCAATTGGAAAATTCAAGAGTAATACAATTTCTGGATAATGAACTTCCTAAATTTAAAAATTCACGAATAATAAAATTCCCGTGTAACAAAATTCCCGAATAAAAAAATTCCGAATTTTAAAATTCCTGAATTTAAACATTCTTGAATAATAATGTTTCTGAAAAATAAAATTCCCGAATAATAAAATTTTTCAATAATTAAATTTCCGAATAATAAAATTCCCCAATAATAATAAAACAAAATTTAATAATTTTATTTTTCGGGATTTTTCAGTCGTCCCGGAATTAGTTTATTCAGGAATTTTTTATTTCATAAATTTTATTATTCGAAAATTTCATAAATCAGGAATTTTACTATGTGGGAATTTCATTCACAGGAATCTTTAAGTTCAGGAATTTTTAAATTTGGAACTTTCGTTATTCGGCAATTTTGTTATTTGGGAATTCTCAGTCGTTCCTCATCGAAATTTGATCGTTATTCTTTTTTTTTTAATTTCCAAAAATTTTGAAGTAAAATTTAAATGTACTTTAAAGAAGAATTGAAATTTATATTCTAAATTCAATTTCTTAAATTTTTATTCATTAATATAATTAAATTAAAAATTATAAAAAACTATACAATATACAAATAAAATGTAAAAAAAACATCAAATAAAATAAGGATCGTCTCGAGTGGACTACTTTTTTTCTCGGTCAGATTTAAAATTCTCGATCAATGAATGCTGATTCCTTTCGGATACCTGAGAAAGCAGTACCTGCTTCACAGTCATCATCCTATTCGCGAGAATCGTCTCTTTATAATTTTAACTATTTTAGTTATTTAAATTTTTTATTAATTTATGAACTTATTTTATTATTATTTTTATATAAAATAGAAATTAATTTTTTTGTCTATTTAACTTTAATTTAATTTAATTATTTTTTAAATTTATTAAAATTTTTTTAATTTATTTTAATTTTCTGTTCGTTATTTGTAATGGCAATTTTTAAAAAGTGTTAATTTATCTAGCATTATTCATCGTCTCGATAAAAACAAGTATCTTTTCGCATTCATCGAAAGAAAAATTAACATTTTCTCACGTCTGATCGCGATTCGATGACCCCATTCGAAATCTCTTAATGCGTCAAGAATGACAATGTGACTCTTTTGCTTTCGCGCACGATTTTTTTTATCGACAAAATTTTATTGTTTTTAAATTGATAAAAAAAAATCAAATGACTCATGCGCAGTGTATTTAAAATTTTAATTTTGATTATTCATAGACAGTAGGTTATAGATTGTAAATATTAAATAATTTAAATTTCCAAAATAATTAAAAAATTGTTATATCTCATTTAATTAATTTTAATAACAAAATGATTTCCTTTCAAATTCCAATTGCTCAATGAGAAATAAAATTTATTTGAATTTATTTATTCTTATGCAACATTTTTTTTATAAACAATCGTTTCAACTTTCACTTGATCAATTTTATCCCTGACCTCTGATCACAATTGATAAATTACCTTCATGAGAGCAAATCGTTGATCGTCCGCAAGTTTCAATGAAGTCATGGTTCTCGATTTTATTTCCAGTCGATTATTTTTGAAAATATCGAAAAAAAACACTATTTTGTACTAAATTATTAACTAACTATCCACCTTTATTTTTAAATTAATTATTTCAAAAAGAGAATTTCCATTTGGGGTATCCGACATGAAATGTGTTTTTTTGTAATTTGTTTTTTGATTAAAAATAAAAAAATTGATGTGAAAATGAATTTTTTAGAGAAATTCACCCTAACTGCGCGCAGGCTGATCGAAGACTAAAGAGTAAGGATTATAAATGCTTCAGGGACCGAGACAAGTCCAGTGCAAGGCCCCACTATTTTCTTTCACTCGAGGCGATAAATGTTCAGATTGCCTTTTCAATCCTAATGAAATAATTTACTTTTCAAAATTTCAGTCTAGACGAAATTAGTGAGGTTTTTTATTTTTTAATTTAGACAATTTTTTTGAGAGGATGCTCAAATTTGTTGAAGCTTTTATACAGTATTAAATAATCCTGTTTTTTTGATTCGTAAAAGTAGCTTTTTAGTACTGGATTTACATATGCTGTAGAAAATTTGTTTCTTTTTTGGTGGAAAAATAATTTTTAACTGGAAATTCATCTTTTTTAGGGGACGAATAAAAACACGTCAAATAAAATTACCGAATTGGAAAATTCCCGGCAAATAAAATTTCCGAATAGTAAAATTTCCGAACAATTTATAATATTACTAAATTCTAAAATTCCCGACTGATAAAATTCTTGAATAATAAAATACCCGAATTAAAAAATCCCTGAAAATTAAAATTCCCGACTCGGTGAATTTTCCGAATTAAAAAATTCCCGACTAATAAAATTCCCGAATCAGAAATTTCCTAAATAATAAAATTCCCAATTAATAAAATTTCTGAATAATAAAATTTCTTTATTGGAAAATTCCCGAATAATAAAATTCCCGCATAATAACTTTCCTGAATTAAAAAATTCATGAATAACAAAACTCTTAAATAATAAAATTCCCAAATCAAAAAAATCTCGAAAAATAAAATTCCCGAATAATAAAATACCCGAATTGAAAAATTCCCAAAAAATAAAATTCCCGACTCGGTAAATTTTCCGAATTAAAAAATTCCCGACTAATAAAATTCCCGAATAATAAAATTCCCGCATGATAATTTTTCCGAATTTAAAAATTCACGAATAACAAAACTCTTAAATAATAAAATTCCTGAACAGTTTATGATATTGCCAAATCCGAAAATTACCGAATAATAAAATTATTGAATAATAAAATTCCCGAATTAAAAAAATCCCGAAAAATAAGATTCCCGACTCGGTAAATTTCCCGAATTAAAAAATTCCCGCATAATAACTTTCCTGAATTTAAAAATTCACGAATAACAAAACTCTTAAATAATAAAATTTCTAAACAGTTTATGATATTGCCGAATTCGAAGATTACCGAATAATAATATTATTAAATAATATAATTTCGGAATTAAAAAAATCCCGAAAAATAAAATTCCCGAATGATAAAATACCCGAATTGAAAAATTCTTGAAAAATAAAATTCGCGACTCGGTAAATTTCCCGAATTAAAAAAATCCCGACTGATAAAATTCCCGAATCAGGAATTTCCCAAATAATAAAATTTTTAATTCATAAAACTTCTGAATAATAAAATTCCTGAATGAAAAAATTCACGAATAACAAAACTCTTGAATAATAAAATTCCTAAACAGTTTATGATATTGCCGAATTCAAAAATTCCCGTATAATAAAAATTATTGAAAAATAAAATTCCCGAATTAAAAAAAACCCGAAAAATAAAATTCCGAAATTGTGAAATTTCCGAATAATAAAATTATTAAATAATAAAATTCCCAAATAATAAAAATACCAAATAATAAAATTTCTGAATAATAAAATTCCCGAATACTAAAATTTACAAATTAGAAGATTCCCAAATAATAAAATTCCTGAATTTTAAATTGCCCGAATATTAAAATTCCAGAATAATAAAATTTTTAAATAATAAAATCCCCGTATTAGAAAAATCCCGAATAATAAAATTTCCGAATTGAAAAATTTCCGAATAATAGAATTCCCGAATTGTGAAATTCCTGAATAATAAAATTTTAGAATAATAAAAATATTAAATAATAAAATTCCCGAATTGGAAAAATCCCGAAAAATAAAATTCACGAATTGGAAAATTCCCGAACCATAACTTGCCTGAATTTTAAAATTCCCAAATAATTAAATTTCTGAATAATAAAATTCCTGAATTGATAAATTCCCGAATAATAACATTCCCGAATTGGAAAATTTCCAAATGATTAAATTCCAGAATTTTGAATTCCCCGAATAATGAAATTCCTGAATTGGAAAATTCCCCAATAATAATGTTCCCGAATTTGAAACTTCCCGAATAATAAAATTTTCGAATTGTAAAATTTCCAAATTAGAGAATTTCCGAATTGTAAAATTCCCGAATGATGCAATTCCAGAATAATAAAATTATTAAATAATAAAATTTCCGAATTAGAAAAACTTCCCCAATAATAAAATTCCCGAATTAAAATATTCCCAAATAATAACATTTCGGAATAATAAAATTCCCAAATTCAAAAATTTTCAAATGACGAAATTCCAGAATTTTTAATTTTTCGAATAATAAAATTCCCGAATTCAAAAATTTTCAAATGACAAAATTTCAGAATTTTTAATTCCCCGATTAATAAAATTCGTGAATTGGAAAATTCCCCAATAATAAAGTTCCTAAATTGGAAACTTCATAAATAATAAAATTCATGAATTGTTAAATTTCCACACAATAGAATTTCCAAATTATAAAATTCCTAAATAATAAAATTCCTGAATAATAAAATTATTAAATAATAAAATTATTAAATAATAAAATTTCTGAATTGGAAAATTCCCGACTTGGTGAAATTC
>JAUELO010036120.1:0-10515 GCA_032357855.1 Amphibolips quercusostensackenii | reverse complement strand
ATGTCTGTACTCTTTCGTCTGTTGTTTTCTGCACGTTGTTAACGAAAATGCTATGCAAATGAAATGAAGCATACCTGCAAATCGGATAAGTCATCTGTCACTTTTGCGAATCTTTAAAATGGGATTCAAATAGCCTGAATTCTCGTAGATTTCATGAACATTCAATATGTATGTCATATCGCAAAATGGTTATTTAATTAACACCATCATAATCATAAACATTTGAATACTATTTAATAGATTAGTAAAAGTGACAGATGAATTATCCGAACTGCGGATACGCTTTATTTCATTTGCACGGAAGAAAAGGTGTAAGTTCGACGCACACTTTCACATTTTTTTACTATAATTAGAGAATGAATAAATATTTTATTATGTTCTTGGACTCGTTTTAAGAAGGAGATTTCAAGGTTTTATTACGTTTATTAAGTCGTGCACTTGAAATATTTAAATGATGTTTCGCCCTTTACGGTTAATGATAATTATTGTTAATGAAATAAGTTTACGTTACATGGATTCACTGAATTTCTTCTTTTGGAATCTGATTTCAGCAAGAATTAAAGTGGTCAAAAGATTCAAAGGAATAAGTAGTTTTTCGAAAATTGGGTTGATGATAAAAATTAATATTGAAGTTAGCGGGCACGTATTATGGTCTAGTAAAATATTAATCCTAATTAGAGTGGATTTTACTAGTGGAGAAATCATTACACGGCTCTAACCCCACTCCCGCTCTTCAGCAGAAATGGAGGTAGAAGCGGACCATGTGTTCACGGAGAGTATTTCTCCTAGCTGCCCATGTCTGGTCCACGTGACTCAGTATTAATATTTGTAAAAGAGACATTTTAACAAGGCGGGACCTTAACTTTTCCTTAAAAGATAATGCGATAATAAATCAAATTTTTTACGTCTCCAAGCGTCAAAATTATCCATATACACGATTTATGCTCGGTGAGGGAAAAACTCGAATATTTTAAAACAGTATATATACACGAAACATCAGCCTATTCATTGGTTACGTTTTTTTTAAATTCTGCGCTGATAAGTTTTTTCTTTATTAACAAAATGAGGTTTCTTTATACTTCAGCCTTAATCTTGGGTGCTATTTTTAATTCTGTTCGTAAGTGAAAAAATCATAATTGTAATTTTTTATAGTAGTAAGCTCAAGCATCTTTTACAAAGTTAAAAATGTATAATATTATGAAAACTCTGTGACGATAAACAAACATTCTTATAAATATCATTCTTTTTGCCACACAACCATAATAATTGTACAGATTTTGAAGAACAGCTCATCTTAGTCAGTGCTTTATATTTTCTCCCATTGAAACTCTATACCACACCAGATTTGAGTTTGATCGCTCTTTGCCAAATTTACAAGCTTCGAAGGCAAAATATGAAATGTTCTATTTCAAATTCGTAATTTCATAAGTTTTCTACATTTTTGAGAAAAAATCTCTTCAAGGGAGGAAAACTAATTTCCGGGATTTGCGTGGTGTTTATATCTGTTTTTGAAATAATCTCCTTGTAAAATCTGGTCACTTTTTTCTCCAAAAACTAAGATTTCGAATTTTCATTGCCATTTTAAAGGGAAGTTAAAGTAGATTAGGTGCGTAAATATTTTTTTATTTACTTTAAAGTAATCGCTTTGAAACACATTGAATTGATGGAGGTGACGTCACCTATTTACCAGTTTTACCATAGAAAAATTCAGATATCTTTCAGAATTACTTGGTAAACTTTGATTTCACAATTAATGAGGACATTCAAGTATAATAATTTACATTTTAATAAGATACTCTCATTTTATCACTTAGCAGCAATTCATTACAGCGAATCTTAATAATAAGTTACTGACATTACGAATTTATAAATCTTTTTCATATTTTTACAGAAATATCATCAGGTATGCCGCCAAAAACAATGGACTTACTGGCAAATTTTGGAAAGAGTGACGAACATGGGAATCATCAAGGTAGCCGTAGCACAAATAAAAACTGATAACAGAAGTGTTAATTTATTAACAATTTTTATATTAACAATTTAGACTGTTAATAATCTCTCAAACTAGAAAATATTCCACAAGCATGGAACCCTGTTTCCAACGTTTGAAAAAAACTTTTCCAAAAAGTATATTATAGCGGAAGTTATTTTTTTATTGAGGACATACTTTCTTGGTTCTTTTTCTTTAAAAGCACGCTGTTCTATTAAATATTTCTGTAGATTAATAAAAAAGAATCATAATCATTTTATCAAGCGGCTACTAATAATTAGTTTCTTACAGGTGATATCCTTACGAAAAAATATTGCAGGAAAGCCAGTATAGGCCTATGATCATGTTCTTATGACTTTTTTTATAATTTTTTCGTGATAACGAAAATTCATAAAAAGAATAATTTATGAGAAATTATTATAGTTCAATCAGCATCGCAATGCATCATACAAAAAATATTGGAAAAATAATTGGAAAAAGTAGACAAACCACAACGGAACGGCTTATTTCAGATCGATGATAATTCTGCACAAATGATCGTTACGCACCAAACATCTACAAACTCTCTTATCCATTAAAGTTTTGAAAGTCTTTCCAAATTCTTGGAAATCTCGCCAAATTTTCAAATTCCCTGAAAGAATTGAAATACTTCGAGATCCTATAAAATGCTAAGGGATTTTAAAAGATCTCCAAGCATTTTAATTGTAGGAATTTCAATGCTTTACAAAAATTGTGAAGAATTTCAGAAGGTGTAAGCTTCTTCTGTAATTCTTTGAAATTCTCTTAAGCCATTTAAATTTCTACAAAATGTTTTGACATACTTTGAATGCCTTTGGAACCATTTGAAGTAACTTAAAATCTTTTAAATCCTTTGAAATTTTTTTATTTCAAGAATATCTTTTGAAGTCGTTAAAATTCATAGAAATTCTTTGAAATAAAATTTAATTTATTTCCAAGAGTTCAAATCCATAAAAATCTATTGAAACCCTTAAAATGTTAATAATCCTTCAGATCCGAAAACTCTTTAAAATCTTGTGAAATATCTTGAAATATTTTTAAAACTCTTTAGATCCTTGGAATCACTGGCAATTTTATTTAATTTAATTTCTAAAATTCGTAAAATTTTTTTTCATGGTGGGAGCTTGGTATTAAAATTAAGTTTTAAATAGAATAAAATCCGCGTCCGCAGGTTCACCGAAATCAGGTACAACCAATTAAGTCGGTAATCAAAGCAAAACTGGTGTGGGCAGCAAGGCTCATCGCAAATCAGATCCCTGTGTATTATTATTTATTTGACTAAAAATTTTCAGTGTAGCAAAAAACCGTGTTTCTCGTTTTTCTATACGCAATTTCAAGTCTACTTTAAGGAGATGCACATGATTATGTATAATTGTAGAGTTAATTCATTTCGAGAAAAAAGCACCCTTTTTTCTAATTTTTCTGTACACAATTTTCAATTTATAATTTTTGAAATGGAATTTTTTCAAAAAAAGCGTTCAATATTTCATCATTTCCTATTATAAACATCTTAAATTGAAAATATTCAATATTGGAGATTTTTCAATTGTTAATTATTAAAATTGAAACACGTATTTCGACTAAACGTTCTAAACTGCCTCTTTTCAAATTAAAATGTTTCCAATTAATAAATTGTCAATTGTGAATCTTGAAAATTGAAGAATGGTAAAGTACAAACTGTCAAAATTGATGAATTCACAATTATAAATCTTTAATATTGGACCATTTGAAAAAAAATCCAAATTGCATACCTTTAATATATAAATCTTAAAAGTTAAATAATTTTCAGTTCTATATTATTTAAATTCAAAAACTTTTAATTATAATTCTTAAAAATTGCAGACAGTTGAATTGCAAATATTTGAAATTGAAGAGTTTTTGTATTTTCCAAATTAAAAAAAGAACAGTATGTAAGTTCTAAGGTTTAAAATTTAAAATTTTGTAATTTTTATGATTTGCATTCAAAATGTCTCCAATTTCAAAGATTTAAAATTAAATTCTGTTTTCTTTTGACAAAGTTTAAGAATTTTTACTGATACAGCTTTGAAATTAAATAAAATGAAGTTTCAAATGATTAAAATTTGTATTCTTTGATTTGTAATTTACGTATTGAATCAGCTATTTTGAAATTCTATTGCTCAATTTAAACAGAGTGAATCCAAAAATCTTAGGATGCCAATTGGCATGAGAAAACCATAAAAAATATTCATTCGTGGAATAAAATAGGAGAATTCAGAGAAATTCTTCTCAAATTATTGAAAGAAAGCAAATAGATTTTAATAATAAGATCACAATTAGAAGACAATGATTATATTTTTAAAATTTAGTAAGGAGATATATAGGGCTATATTTTTGAAGTAATGAAAACTAAAAAACCTAAGTTCTCCGCACAGACTCACACTTCACTCGAATGCAGTCGTGTTGTATAAAAATTTAAAGGAAAAAAATGTTCGGCAATAAAACAATATTTATAGTGTACAAGCTTAGAGTGTGTTACTCTATGTTACCTTCTGAGAAATATCTATGACGCTTAGGTCTAAAAACAAAGTATTGATTAATTTTATTACCAAACAAATATTTTTTTCATGAAATCCTCGTCGACGAGTCTATTATGGGATAGTTATTATATCTACATGACTCTAAATAAATTTATTTTGCCTTCAAGACTCAAGAGACGTCCTTAGAAATGATATACCATTAAAAGTGGCCTTCTCATGTAACTGGTTTTCCTACTTTGAAAAAATGTAATTCTCTGTTTGTTTTTGTAGAGTCCAGTTCACAGTTCGACCTGTTACCTAATAGCGATCCTCTTCTTGGTTTACCTTGTGGCGAACAGGATTCTCCTTCTTCTTCTAGGAGACAAAATTCTCCTGACAGGTCTCGTTTTCCTGTCGAGCCTCTTCATCGTGCAAGGACAAGGTCTTCTTCTGACAATGCCAAGTGCATAGCTCCACCTACCAGGCTCATTACGACTTCTGAAGGACATGAATATGGATTTGACCAGCTTCAATTTATTCGACTTACTCCCAATACGAATCATCACCGCCAATTTGAATATCGAAGATACACTTTTCCTGCAAACACTCGTAAATCACTTCGAATACTTGCAGGAAACCATGTCTATTTGCCCGTGCCAACTGAAGAACAAATTGTATTATCAACATCAGATGGTGATGTCTTTGCAATATTGGACAGTAGTTGCAGTATTCTGACTGGAGTATACAAATATAGTGCTCGGACTAATAATATATCACGGTCAAAAATAAACATGGAAAGCGGCGAGATCACTCCATTGACAAAAGATGAAATCAAGGAAACTCGAGTAGGCTCCCATGTGCCAATCTTATATCATTTCATAGTAGAGCATGTAAACCACAAACTTCCACACCATTAATTTAATTACGGAAAAATATTAAGCTACAATATATAATTGTTTGTGATACAAAGTCGTTGGAAAATCTTACAAGTAACTTGTAGATACAAATAATAAAGAAAGTCAATTTATTATGGTTCTTGAGAGTCGATAATAAAATAATATATTTATACTCAATATGTTTAGCGTATTTATCTTGCGCTCTGCGCTCGGTCTTTGTACTTCATTCATAGCTCTTCATAAACCTTGTTAAATTAAGGGTTAAACCATTTACAACTGTGATTCGGTGATAGTGAATTTTCTTTTGTTAGAGCTCCTTTGTCCTAAACGTGAACTCCTCTAAATTTTGTTCAACTCTGTTACATTAAATAGATATTGTATCAGTTTCCGTAGGTTTTTCCGGGATTACTTATTTAGATATTGCAGAATAAAGTATGAATATTTATTCCATGATTACTTCAATACTTGTTTGATATTTGAAATTAATCTTTTTCCGCAGCAACCCTAAAAAATTTATTATTTTAATAAATTTACAGTTGAACCCGGATATTTGGCCCCTGGTAGTTGCCTTCCGAGAATTTACATCGCACCGCACACTAGGGTGAGAGGAGCCGCGAGGCAAAAAGGGAAGTTCGTAAGGTGCTAATCAGGCGTAAAAATAGGAGCCTAGCAATAAAGCGCTGTACTTCAACGGCCGCGCTGGATAACTGCGTCATCATGTTTTATCGCAGTTGACTCTCAAGCGAAAGCAGCACACACGTTTGCATAGCAAATAATCACGGTGGCGGACTTACACCGATTAGCAGTAAAGCTGCGAAGTCAACTGAAACCGATCGGATTATTTTGTGACATGAATAATTTTGAGCAATAGAATGTGCGTATGTAGTATCTCTTTAACCTTGAATATAACACCACTGGCTCGCGAACGCTTGCGTTTTTCAAGTTCATTCAAGTTCATCAAGTTCTTGAAGCAACTTCAATAAAAAGGACCGGTAAATATCAATTTGTCTTAATCGAAGATGTTATGCTGCGATTTAAAATTAATTATTAATTATAAGATTTCTTTCTAATATTCAATTGAAATTCAGATTCCTTGTCATAGTTCCAAATTGGTGGCGCTGCGCATATCGTAGCTACCCAACCAATCTTTCCTCTAGATTGCAGCGTCTTGTAGTTCAAACTGTCTAGTGCTGGCAAGTGTTTTGCAAGGTGTTTTATAGCAAAATGGTACTGGACTTCTGAATACTGCTGTCTTCCAGTGGTTTAAGCAAGGAAGCGACAGAGGTGATTCAGTATCTAGACTGATAGCAAACTTTATTCCCCATGTCCATTAAAAAATTAGTTTACTCTTGTCTCTGCAATATAAAAAAAGGTTTCCAAAATATTTTTTAGAACGAAAAAAAATCCACCGGAAATAGCACTTTCATATGCCCCTAAATGTTTACGTTCGGTAAACCTCTCTAGTTGTTTTCGTTAGGACCAAAACTGTCCAACTACTCAGGTTCGACTGTACATAATTACAATTCATAATGTGCGTTGATATTAAAACACACCTATTTTCATTGTTTTTTTATGATTAAAAAAAGAACACGTCCCACGAAAAGAAGTTCAAAGGCAAATTTTTTTATCTAATTTATGATAACAACTTTTTCATAAAAAGTTTCATGTACCTTGTGTCGTTTTCTCAGAAATTTAGTTTGTTTATTTTTAATGTTATTTTTAAATATTTAAACAAAAACTTTTGTAATTAATTATGAACAAGCTAAGCGTTCGATCGAAAAACAAAACAAAACCTTTGGATCCGTCTCCGAAATATATAAGTGCGCTTTTCTTTATATTATGTTTTACAAAATCAAATCATCTGTTAATAATTTCAAACCGCATAACTATGTTTTTCAAACTTTTTTAAGTAATCATAAACAAAGTACACTAAAAAAAATTTACTTGATTCGAGGAAATGCCTTTCTTTAGTTCTTTTTTCTTCGCGCCAAGGATCTGTTTACCACAGTTAAGTTATTATTGTTTAGATGCAAAAGATTCACGCATCCATTGAAGAAAATGACTTCTTTGGCGATACTTTTTTCATAGAAGAAAATATTTCGTCACACTAAAAGTGAAAAATATTAAATTAACGAAATTATTTCGTAGAAGGTAGAAAATTAGATTTATTATTATAAATATGTCATTAAATTAAATAATTCATGCATCATTGGAGCAATAAATTAATTGTTCTTTGAGTAAAGAAAATATTCACTTAACACAAATGAATTTTCATTCAATTAAAGAAATATTTATTTATTGTTAAGAACTGTTAAAATAATAACAATAAAACAATTATCTAAATTAAAAAAAAAATTCTTTTCACGTTAAATCAATATTCCTTCAATTGGAAACAAAAAATTTAACACTATGAGTTGATATGATTGTTGCAAAGAAATAATTACTCAAATTGAAGAAATACTTATTCAAAATGAATGAATTTTCATTTAATTATATAAATATTTATTTAAGATAATTGAAATTTCATTCCTCTAAAAAAATATTTATCCGATACTAAAAGCTATTAAAATTATAGCAATTTATTATTTATCATTATTGAATAATATTTTTTTACGATAAATCAATATTTGTTCAATTGAGGGCTCGGATCAAAGAATGGGTCGCACGCTCGAAAACGCGGAAAAGTATTGTCCACGCTGTCCCGTCGCACGTGAAAGTCCGAAGTCCTAAAATAAAAAAAATAAAAAATACAGGGACACAGGTCTTTCAAAATGAGTTTAAGGTTTCATGAACGGTCTTTTTAAAAATTATTCTCTTCTGAGAAAAGAAATAAAAGCTAAGTTTTTTCAGTAATAAACTCGTGTTTTTTAAAACTCAAATTGCCCTAACTCAGTAAATCATTAACGAATTTAAAGAAATGAAAATGCGCTTTACGTAGGAGACTTCCCCGATGACTAAGATGTTAAGAAACACATCAAAAAGTAATTATAAATAAACAGTATGTTTTTAAAAAAGAAAAACCGTATTTTTCGACATTCGGCGATCAAAAGAGTTGGGGAAAGTTTAAGGCACAGAAAAAGTGAGAATTCACAGTTTTTCGTTAAAGTTCGAAGAAAATTTTCAAAAATTATTGCTATCAGGCGATTTTCAATTAAAGAAAGTGTTGTTTCAAAAAACGCTCGGCGCGCGATTTCGTTGCACGTGCCGCGTTCCACGCAGCGCCGAATGACGAATCCTTGGATTTTGGATGTTACTATTGAAAATTATTCTCGAATTTATTTAATATATTATCAAAAGTGAAAAGTAACAAAAACGTGCATTCACTGTTAAATTTCAATTCTGGTAAAATCCTAATTAATCCTCAAACGGCACACTACACTTGTGCGAATTCGCACCGGAAAAATCTTCATTTTTCTGGCATTCACGCAGGCACATCTGCGGCGGCTTATAAAATCCAAATCTTATAGAAATATAAAAAATTATATTTTAGTTTCGAAAAAGCGCAAAAAAAACAATATAAGTTATTAGATTAAATTATTTCTATGAACAAATTCACTTATTTGGCGTATCTATGCATCGGAAATTTTTCTTTTTCGTGGAATCATTTATTTTCATGTTAAGAACAAGAATGGTACACATAAAACTTTCGTAAGACAACGTTTGTTATTGTTATAAACAATTTTTATAAACAAAATCCACGTGTATACAATAGGCTACTATTCAACAACATTTGTCATTTTAAGAACACTTTTTATAAACAAATTCATTTATTCAGCATATCTATGCATTAATATTTATCTTTTCTGTAAAATAATTTCATTTCATGTGAATAACGAGAATAGCACGTCATAGGCTTTAACGAAACAACATTTTTAATTGTTATGAACAATTTTTATAAACAAATTTACTTATTGAACATTCATATGCATAAAAAATTTGTCTTTTCTGCGAAATAATTTCTTTTCATCAAAAGCATAAAACTTTCGCACAACTAACAATGTCATTTATTATTGTTAAAAGCAATTTTTGGAAAACAAATTAACTTATTGTAGTATCACTGCCATTAGTTACATTGCTATAAATCTTTATTCCATGAAAATATTTAAGCCTCTCTACTGAGCGTCAGGGTTGCAGCTATGAAATAGGTTTACTTTTTTCACTTTTGGAATATAATTTTTTGTTTTTTTTATTTTACCTTTTATTGACCTACTTATGAGTCCATAAAATTCAAAGATTTACTCAATATATTATTGTACAAGCACATAAAAATAAATAATTCTACAGAAAAAAAATTTAATCTATAGATATGCCCAATAAGTGAATTTGTTTATAAAAATTGTTTATAAAAATGACTCATGTTGTTGGATAGAAGACAGTTGTGCACAAGTTTTATTTTTTAGATGAAAAAAAATGATTTCATAGAAAAGACCAATTTTTTGTGCATGTAACTGGTAAATAAGTAAATTTGTTAATAAAAATTGATTATAACAATGACAAACGTTGTTTCACAGAACTCTAATGTGTACCATTCTTGATCTTCACATGAAAATAAATGATTCTACAAATAAAAAATTTTTAATGCATAGATATGTCAAGTAAGTAAATTTGTTTGTAGAAATTGTTTATAAAAATTACAGATTATTTTGCATGGCAATTTATTGTAAACAAAATTTTATTCTTCAGACAAATAAAAATGAGTCCCCAGAAAAAAGGAATTTTTTATGCATATAAATGCTAAAAAAAGAATTTCTTCATAAAAATTGTTTAAGCTATCAACTATTATCCTTGTTTTGTGCTTGTTCGCCATTAAAAAATTGATTTTTTACATTCTTATAAAAAAATCTATGTAACTAATACATTTGAATTCCGAAAATGCAGCAGTTAACAGTTATATGCATTAATTTGTTTATAAAAATTAGAAAATGCTGCTTATTTATCTATGAGTTACAATTTTATTTAAAAAAAGTGAATTCACTAATTACGAGGTGTGTTTAAAAAGTAAGGTGACTTTCCAATTTTCGCGGGCTACGTACATTCAAGTTTTGAATTTTTTGTTCTGTTGTGTTGGTACACTCGTCACGATCATATGTTCACAGTTTTGACTATATAGCTCGTGTTGTTTTTCTGGCAGAGG
>JAUELO010036097.1:0-10516 GCA_032357855.1 Amphibolips quercusostensackenii | reverse complement strand
AAAAAAAAAAATTCTTAAAAACGTTGTTTTTCTTGGTCAGGCCGGAAACTTATCAATCCACCCTCGTATATATATATGTATGAAAATATCCAGAATTGGTAATCATTAACAAAGATTAGCTTTTATGACAGTCAGAATGACCCTTTTTGTCAGGGCAGATATATACTCGAAGTTGTCAAGCGCTCGTCTTAAAGTGATAAAAATTCGACTCAAGACATAAACATATGTCTTCAAGACATAGAAACTTGTCTCTAAGACAGCAATTGAAGTTTGGCTCTATCTTAATAATGAGACATGCTAGAGTCAAACTTTTCGACTTTAGCCTGTCTTAATTAGAAGCAATTCAAGTCGAAACCAAGTCGAAAATTTTTTACTTAGGTTGTTTTTACGTATCTCTATCGGCTTAGGAGATCCTTATAGAAGATTACGAATTTACTTCTTTTGAAGTACATTTTTTAGGGTTATACTCGGTTAGACCCACAGATTCTGAGTTTTCAAATAAAAAATAACTCCTTTAATACTCACAAATTTTGATTCGTCAATTTTAATCCTTCGCATCTTTGAACAGTTTTATTTCTAAGTCCAAAAAGGCACGGCCGTCTTAGCGAAGACAAGGCTGGAATCGAGACGAGTGAACGCCGACTTAGCTCTCATGACCATAAACGTAATACTTTGATATAACCAGATTATTTAATTATTTTTCACCTTAGGCGCCGATGAAATGTATTGAAAATCACTGCTTAAACTCTCGCTAAAGTCCGCTCTCAAGACTCCAAGCCACGAACGAATTGAGAGATTAATCATTAATTGAACATTAATTCCATGGGTTTAAAATTTTTCGGACAACTTCTTTGTACTATAAGTAACAACTTTATCGCTGCAACTCTTTTGTTGCTCATAATTCACTTGATAAGCGAAACGCTTGAAGCTAGAGAAGTCCGATGTGCGCCAAGCATTAGCAAAAAATGAATAAAAATTTTGTAAATACATTTTTGAATTGCTCTCGCTTTATCAGTCCAAGGACATTACAAAGCGCATTGACTCGAAATTTTATTGACTAATTCGAAAAACTAACAGAGCACGAGTTGATGTGAAAAACCAGTTAAAATTCATTCTTTCAAAAAAGTCAGTTTTTTGCCTTAATTAGAAAACTAATAATACTACAACTTTTTGTCTAGAGAAAAAAAGATGCGAAATGAAATTTTACATTAAGACATAGCCTTCAAAAATTAAATTTCAGAAATGTTTTTGAAAGCCTCCAGAGGTTTTCGCACTTTCAGCGAAATAATTTTATGTGACCTCATATAATCTGGCAGCTCAGTTCTTCCCAGCAAGCTTCTGTCAGCTTACGCATATCACAAAGAACAGGTGAGGATCAGGCTTTATCAAGCAAGCCTCCCCAAGGCACTACTTTCCAGAGTGAAAAACGATCATAAGCAGCCTGGCAACATTGGGCAAGTCTTCCCACAGGGTGACGTATTCGCGCATTACTTCCCGCAGTAGAAACTATAAGTATCAGCCTGGTGACGTCGGACAGGTGTTTCAGCAGGGTCGCAAGTTTGAGAATCACTCTTCACAGACATAAAGATTAATTATCTCTCTGACAAAATTGGGCAGGTCCTCCCACAATGAAAAACAATAAGCATCAGACTAGCAAAACCAGGCAGGAATTTCTAGAAGGTAGCAGATTCGTGCATCACTCTCTACAGTGAAAAATGATAAACAGTAGCCTGGCAAAGTCTGACAGGGCTTCCTAACGGGTTGCAGACTCAGGCATCACTCCCAGTCCAAGGCACCATGTGGGAAGAACTGCTTGATGTTGCTAGTCTGCTATTTATCGTTTTTCATTGTAGGAAGTGATGACCCGATTTGCTATCTCGAAGGAAGATCTGCTAGGTGTTGCCAGACTGCTACTTATTGTTTTGGACTGTGAGGAGCGATTCTTGAATTTTTTATCCTATAGTATGATCGACATAATTTTGCTAGACTGCTAGTTATCTTTTTTTACTGTGGGGAGAGTTGTTCAAAATTTTCACCATGTGGGAAGACATGCCAACTGTTTTTAGAAAGCTTATTATGGTTTTTGACAGCGAGGAGTGATGCCCAAAATACCACTCTGTAGAAAGACCTGCTTAATTTAGCCAAGCTGCTAATTATCGACATTCACCGAAGGAAGTGATGTCCAAAACTGCCACGCTGTGGGGAGACGTGCTTAATGTTGTCAGGCTGCTAATTATTGTTTTTGAGTGTGGCGAGTGATACCCAAAGTTGCCATGTTATGGAAACACTTGCCCAATCTTACCAGTTGTAGGAATAATGACTGTGATGCTTATTGGAACGATGAAATCTGCCTAGATATAAACAAAAAGAAGCAATCGTAATAAATAAGTTGAATATTAGAGTTCTTAGCAATGCTAAGACCAACAGACTAGAAGAGTATTTTTCGAACCGAATATAAATTAAAGGGTAAGTGATGCTCCGTCACATGAGTGGCATTGTCATCTTTAAGCACGAGTGCTGCACTCCATTATTTCTTACACCTGCATAAGAAGGCTCTTATGGGTGACATGTACATGCCTCGAGGGGAAGCTTTAGTGAACAGTGCGACAAAACCTTCTTTTGGTGCCTATAGATGTTACACAAAAGAGACATTTGAATAGAAGTGTTGAAGAAAATTATTTTAAAGATAAGACTAGAAAATTGAAAATACTAGTTTAAGAAGGCAATAGTAAAATCAGAGCAGAAGAAGATAACATAATGCAAAAAGATTTCAAATAAAATATGAAATTGTATTGGAAAATAGTCACCAAGATTACGAGAGAAAATAGTAGTATACAATTAGCTGGGATTAAAATTACCGCGGAACAAATCAAATAGACACATAAAAATTAAAATATTGTATGTGTAACTACTACCAAAAATTATTTGAAAATGATGCAATCAAGTATAACATCTGTGACAGAGAAGACGATACGTTACAAAAACTTATTTAAAGCGGCGAAGTAGTAACTTGTCTCTCTGATATCAGAGCTATAATTAGAAAATTAAAGAATGGTACGGCTTCTTGTGTGGATGTTGTTACATCTGAAATGCTCAAGAGCGGAGACCAGTATCTATCTGTAAGGCTGACATGCATGCCGCATATCAGCGCATTTTGAATCCTTCAAGATGATTCAATCTGAAATTTGATTTTTTAAACAGGGACATATAAGCACATTTTTGGTGCAATCCAGTATGCAAAAATACTCTCAAATTATAAGAAAGGGGAGGCGCTGATTCAGCTGACCTTATTTTATTGTCAAAATATAGCTTGTGTAAGAAGAAGCTAATCGTGCCTCAGGTCTTTTCTATCATAGGTCCAGCATTGTTCCAGTCGCAGTGCATCTTTGGTTAATATATCTACGTTCTTTATTTTTTGATCAGAAGATAAAATTTTATCATGCCTCACTATAAAGTATTCTTTTTATTGCGTAATAAGTAATTTTTCCTCGCAAAATTAGTCTTATGATGGCATGAATCTGAAGTATCTTCACGCATTCAATTTTTAAGGATAGAAGTTGTGAAACACAAATAGTTCAAATCGACGAATGAGATAGCGACTAGTATATATCTTAAAATATTTTAAGGTATATACATTTTTTATAATTGGGTTACCTTTAATTCCAGAAAATAACGACTGCGATTGTTATTTTGTGTGTCTTTTTAGTGCTGTACACTAATCTTATCAGTAAATAAAATAATATTAACAATTTTATGTAAATTTTCATTTGCAGTATATTCATTTGCTACTTGAGATAATTTTAATTGAAATAACTGTTTCCCACCAACCGTGCATGTGTACAAATAGGACACTCCCAACTCTGCAAGGTTAAAATTTAGACGTGCACAGATAGTACACTTTTTATTGTGCTCCTGAATTTGTCTTATGGGACGCTAGAAATATTTTTAACGCATGTACGGAATGTTTCATTTTCAAGGCAAGTACGAGTATAACTTCGCTTCTGGAATTATGAGTTGACACTGGACAGACTGATTTTGAGCATCAAACAGTGATTGAACAAATTCAAAGTTATGAATTAGCATTATCTACTGATAAATTATTATAAATTACTGTCAAGTTACCATAAATTACCATCAGTTTCGGGAAATTTCAGAAAATTTTTAAGTTTTCTAAAAAATTTTACATACCTTATGTTTTTGGTAATTGTCAGTATTTTATACACTTAGCAGACATTTACAAAATTTCTCATAATTCATGATACTCAATACTTTTCGGAAAGTTTATTTCTATTGTTTCTTATATTAAAAAGTCTCTGCATTTCTGACAAGACATATTATGTGCAACAATAGAATGAAGTAGGCAGCTGTTACTCTTGTAAAGCTTACAGTATTTCCCATCGACTCGTTTCTGGCTCGACTTCAATGCGCCTATAGCTTCCCGTCGACTGGCCTCTGGCTTATACAGCAAACTTCACACTCAAGCGAAACTGCCTATTTTCTGCATTTACAGAAAAATATACTATTTCTTCTTGTACTATACTGTGAAAATTAACTGTACATGCAAAGAAGTGTTCAAAAGAAAGAAATTTAGCTTTGATCACGCACAATAGACTTAATTTACTATTTACACCTTCTTTTTGCAGAATTAGTTTTCCCACATAAGAGCGACGCAGTTCATGCTACACCCGTTAAACTTGTTGGTGTTCATCATTATGAATACGTTGAGAACGGTAGACGCTACCGAGAGGATTTACGCCCAGGCTTTTACAAGGTGGGAAAATTAAATGGTTACATCATTGGAATCGTTATAAATTATGATTTATGTCCACTCAATGCTCCCCGAGTGGACCTTCAAAATAGATTAGGAAGAGTAAAAGTACGCATTGATGGCAACATTGCCAACGTGACTGAAAAGATTGAAGAAAACAATATTTTGAGTTATTATTTCTTCGAACCATATGATAGAGAAGTATTGAACCCAGAACTCTGTATTAATGTCGAGGTTCCCGAATAATATCATGTAAGAGTGCAAATGTGCAGTACTGTCCAGTAGGATCAATCATTTTTGAAATTAGAAAAAATATGTGAATATATTTTTATTCTTAATTCTTCCTAATAACGAAACGTATATTATGTCAGATCATATATGTTAATGTATCTTGTTTGTTAGATCTGGCGATAAAATGTTATCATGCCTTGCAATAAATAGCTAATCCTTCCATTGCGTAATAACTTATTTTATACTCTACAAATTTGTATTATGATGGCATAAATCTAAAGTATTATTACGACTTCAATGTAGGAGAAGAGGACTTACGTAATGAAAAACTAATTAAAATGACGAATGAGATAGTGACTAGTAGTATTTATCTTGAAACATTATAAAGACTATTAACAAAATGAAACAGGTATAAGGAATTCCATGTTTTTAGAAAAATTCAGAGAAATTCACAGAAATTATTTGTGCTACACTTATCGAATATGGGTCAATTTAGCTTTTGTTTTTATTTTTTTTATGCACTAAATTTCTGTGAGTCAATATATTATTTCGACCATTTTTGGTAAAAGAATTAATTTTTGGGATAGTTATATTACAGTTTCATCAAACTCAAGCTGGGTTTGCACATACACTTGCACCTAGCTGTTCTCGTACATGCAATTGCAGTGCCCTGTTATACTCAAAATATGCCAAAATATAAAAGAATTTTTTATTTAGATTTGTTTTTTTTTTGACATCACAAGGAATGACAAAACTCCTGAGACACCCCCCCCCCCCCAACGGGAAATGCCTACATTGAACCGTCACTCATATCTGGCGCAGTACTGAGCCACTGGTCTTGCCCCACGTCCAGCCAAAGTACCGGGAGAATCGCAACTCTATTACTGTGCCAGTACTGGTAAAAATCATAGAATAAATAGCAAATGTATATGGGTTTGAAAATGAAAAAACACGCTTTCAGTCTTTCCTAAAATTAAAAAAATATAGTTTTCGTTTAAATTAGAGTTTAATGAAAATTAGCATGAATGCCATTTTTGAAGATTTGGCTAATATTGATTGAAGTTTCTTAAAAATATTGGTATTATGTTATGACATATCTTTATAGTTTAAACTAATAAATTCTAATTAAATTATGGCAATTATGATGCCAAAAACTGTGCATAAAAAAATTACCACATTTTTCGTGTTTAGAGAAAAATATTTTTAGTTTTCCAAAGTAAACAATTTTATGCAAAACCGCACAGTTTTTGTATCTTTGTGTGCGCGTTTGTAGGACGCCGAGTTCTTGTTTGTCGGAGGGGGTATTCTAACCGTCACGGCCGTAAAATTATACTGTAACGGAGTTCGCGCATGCGCTTTTAGTCCAAGCAGCGACACTTCTGGCTCACTCTTCTGACGCATGCGCAACACGTCAGTCAGATTGCGCGAAAGTCCGCGAGTGTATCGTCAACCGATAACGTCAAAGCCGTGATTTGCTGAGTCAAAATGATAAATTTTCCACAAAAATAATTAATCTTAAGCTGGAATAGTTGAATTTTATACCAAGAAGATTAATTTCCATCCATAAAGATTAATTTTCTACAAAAAAGACGAGTTTTTCACAAGGTGTATAAATTTTTAAACAAATAGTTTCATTTTTCAATAAAAATATCAATTTACTACGAAATAGTTAAATTTTCATTAAAAAAAAGATAAATTTTCAACCATGAATGGAATAGTTAAATTTTCTGTTGAAAATCTATTTCTTTATCAAAGAAACAACGAATTTTCAGTGAAATAGTTAAATATTATACTAGAATAGTTAAATTTTGAGCTAAAAAAATTGATTTGCATCAAAGTAGTTACATTTTTAGCCAGAGGTAAATTTTTGATTAAAATTATGGTTCTTGAAAAAAAATATTTTTTAACAAAAAAGTTTAACTTTTAACCAATAATAATTCACAAATATTTCTTCTTTGAAATAATACTTTTACTCCAAAAACTACTTGAAGTACTTACTTTTTTTTAAATTTAGAAGAGGAAAAGTAAAGAGGCAAATAATAATCAAAAAGGATAATTTATGCAATGCACACCACCTCACTCGCAAGAAAAAGCTACAAATTATGGTTTGTTGTACTTGTCCTTACAGGAGGCTTGACCCACCCACAGGGGCCCCACCCCTCAACCCCACTGGGGCTCCACCACGGGCCCTGTCACCTCACTACCATTAAAGCTTCACTTTCAACACCCACTCGCATATGAAAACCAATCCATTTGTGCATTAAATATTGTAAGCCACTCCTCAACAAAACTTTGACGACTTTGCCCGCTGTTTGTAGTTCTCGGCTATGCGCACTGGTGCAGTACTGGAAGCCAGTATCAAACATAGTTATCATACCAAGGTCCTTCTAGCACCGTGCCAGTACTGGCGGTCAGTACTGCGCCGAAGCTGACAGATCTGGCGCAGTAATGCGTAAGTAGTCAATTTCCCATTGGGGTCTGTACAAAAACAGACCATCCCAGCACCTAATAGTGATATACTGATGTGCTTAAGCTTGGAATGCTGCAAAAGATTCTACACATTCAATTGTATAACAAAAGAAGTTGTAAAATTTTTTTGATTTTTCTGGACATCTTTTTGCGCCTTAGGATAAATGGAGTTTTCACTTCTCTTAGCAGGATCCTGAGTCTACACTAGTATCGTACTAGTAAATCCATTTATATTTTGATATTTGTAACGAATAAATGTATATTTAATTTAGATCACTTATTATTAATTGTGCAAATAAAAAACAACAAAAATTTTCTTTCAAAAGCTATTTTCCCATTTAAACAGTTTTGTTGCTTCAAAAAAATTCTTCTGATTACAATACTTTTGCTTTAAGCAATGCTATTTCTTAAACCATTTTATTTGTTTAAACTGGAAATATTATATTCGATTACATTAATAATTACCTGCTACAATGAAATAATATTTCTTGATATGAATGTGTGATAGCAATAATAATGAGTCGAATGATTAGTTAATTAAATTTTTAGCAATTTGAGCAGAGAGAGCTGTAAGCGCAAGTCTAGAGTCGTTCATTTTCTATTCTCAGTTTAACTTTATTATATTTTTGTTGTAAAATCAATTTTTTTCCACGCTTTTTTAGAGCTTTGCCTCTTCATCTGAGCAGGTAACATATTATATCATTTTTGAATATATGGATGTATGGAAATTTCAGTTTTTGTGTTGGTTGTATAACCGCAATTTTTTTTTTTTTTTTTTTGTGAAAATTACAGCGTAGCAAATCTTTTTAGTCCTTGGCAAAGTCGCACGTCCATTATAGACCACCCCTGTAGAAAATGACATTTGTTGTTATAGGTGAGTGATCCACCTCTAACCTCGTCGATTCGGATATGAAATAAAATAAAATAAAAGAAAAATGATTAGACAAATAACAAGGACTCTCTTAACTTGAAATTCCGTGGTCTGGTCAGATGACCTAAAAATCCTTTTTCGACAGGTGGTGTGTTTACGCTATTCTGTAAATTTTAATGACCACAATCAGGTTAAATTAATAATAAAAAAACAGCGAACTACAATTAAAAGTATCAAAGACTGAATATTAGCCTTAGAACTCTTATATTCTCGGCCAATATTTTTAGATTGTTCGTAGATAATTAAACATTTGATTCGCTGTTTTAAACTCACTTTCCTAGTGATTGTAAAAGATAATTTGTAGTAAATTTAGTGTTTTGTGCGGCGTCATACATTAAAATGACGCCGGATCATGGTAGAATTGCTGTAAATCACACCTATGGCTACGTCTTACGACCTCAAGGGTGACAGCTTTCTGCATACATCGCGCAAGTGTCTTGGCATATTTTCAGCATGTGGCTATAAATTTAAGGTTATAAACCAGTAATAGTTTAACACCTCTGAGAGCACCGATTACAAGGAAAATTATTAATCTTACCAAATACTTTGGGTGCAGTCGTTGCAGCTCCCTGTTGAGGACTTGCTACCTTTTCTCCTTTTCATTCTCCTTGGAAGTGATGTTTTGATCGGCCGGAGCCGAGAATTTAATCACAAATATAGTTTAGTAGATATACAGGGGGATTTCTGACTCGCGAAACCTACTTTGCCGGCATCGAAAAGCTTTGAATTGTAGTGGTTCTTGTCCGTGCTAAGCTTGTAAGCTGTAGTTGATCATGCTCGTGCATGTTCTAGAATGTTTTCGAAGGCTTCTGGTGACGTCACAGATTAAATAATATTGCGCAATCGCACGTGCTGAATTTATGCAAAGCAGGTCCAAGGTTATTTATATAATGTGGAGTGGTGGGAGGTGAACACGGGCTGATGGCTACAAGGTTACTGTGAAAACAAAGGATGATTTATTGCTTCCTGCCAGATATAATGTATAATTAATGCTCAAAATATGCAGACGTATAGGTGAAATTTGACATCCTGCTTTGGCTCTATGAATTGAATTTATTCCTTCATTCATCTTATGTGTAATGGTGGGAACTTAGCCTTGAAAAAAGTTCTGGATGGGTCCCTGTGACGTCACAGAATAATAATAGTATGCAATAGTTGAACTCATGCCAACGGTTTTAACGGTTATTTACAAAAAAACAAAGGATGATTAATTGCTTTTTTTCAGATAAAAATGCTTTAATTAATGCGCAAAAAAATGCAAACATGTAGGTGGAATTTGATATGAATGACATCCTGTGATGAAAAGTCGCGTTTCTTATTTTATTCAGTATAAACATAATTCGTGAGAAAAAATCTGCAGTCTAGAATTTTGTAAAAGTTAAAGGTAAAGAGGAAGATGAGATTGATAAATATTCAGTCGAATAGTATAGGCAAGGAAGGTATCTAATAATAATACAGAATTGTATATCTTAAGTCATTTATTCGAGGATTGTTTTTATTTGGTGTGTAGTATTGAGCGAACGTCGACTAGTGATAAAAGATCAAAACGTGCTTTATATGTTTTTAGGAGCACTCATACACTGGCTGTCTAACGCTGTACACATTTTCATTAGACTATGATTTTCGATCTGTCAACATCACTTCTTTTAAAAACTTTGATTTCCGAGTCGAGGATAATCATTTTTTGTAGCATTACTTTAAACCAGTGCAATATGCTAGGTCCGTCAGCCTCTCAACGTGAAACATGTAACATGATGGTACTATTAGTACATGATGGTACAACAATTAGTACTTAGCAGTCCCATAATCATTTTTAATAATATTAAACCAACTATTTGAGACAAAAGACATATAATTCGAAAGCTCTTGTTAGAATTTATTGAAGTAAATATTATAATTGACCTTAAAAAGTGTTGCAACCATCGTTTACGTCATAAAATAATCTGCTAAAAAATTCATGTTACTCACTTGAAACACTGAAATAAACATTCATAAATAATAAAATAAATTCATTAATATTCAAATATAATGCGAGAACATAGTGAATCAAGCATTGAAAACTGATACAATGAACTATTGAGAACATAAGCATCTTCTTTCCGGAACTCTTAAAATCA
>JAUELO010036058.1:0-10518 GCA_032357855.1 Amphibolips quercusostensackenii | reverse complement strand
CATGAAATGAAAACAGCAAGGAGCACGATACGCAGGAGAGCTCAGAGCTGTTTTATGTGACATAGTAGAGGGATGTTGCGCATGCGCTATAGTAGAGGAAAGAAGCGCATGCGCTATGTACACTTCCCCCCGACTGATTATTTGTATCACGTGTACAGCGCCCGTGTGACGCATGCGTGATTAAAACCTGCTCGAGAATCTACAGAATTGAATACTGTTAACACTAAGAAAATGATAAACTTCATGGATAATGTAAAATTTGCAGATATTAAAGGTTGTGTTATAACGAAATACTAGATACAGTACAATGATTCGCTTTAAGTACGTGTGAGCCGTCAAATTTGCAACTCCGTAGAAAAAGACAAATTCTCTGCCATGTATCTTTCGAACGGTGATAGTTAAAACCCTAATTTTTTTTTTATTTCTTTAACATTAAAAAACAAAGCGAATTACACCTGGAACAGCAGAAAAAGAGAATTCCCAGCTGGATATGCTGTTTTTTAACCACTTTTTTTCGTGTTTTTCTTTAGTTTTTCTAGATTATCTCAGCAACCGTATAAGATATCACAGAAACAACTCCACCGTTGAATTTGACATTAAAAAATTCATCGAAATCTTACATTGATTTTTATTTAAAAATTTGTCTGCAACATTCTATCTCCTGATTTGTTATTTTTCAAAAAAAATTGTATCCATAAAATCTCAAAAACCTGACATACTGCAGAGAAATTAAGGCCAGATTCAGATTCAGCACAAAAAACTTCTCTGAAAATGACATGACTTATTCCATGAGCACATAGGCCACATTTTATTGACCAGTGATATAGGTGTAAGGCTATGAGGTCCAACATTATACAGCAGGTATCAAATGTAGATGCATGCACGGTTCACATTTTGCGCGTCTCGGCCAAAAAAATACAGTACATGCCATGCAAGAGAGCTGTCGATTCGTGGCTTGGTCGATGTTTACAAACTCGTGATAGGCTCTGGCATTTAGCCTTCGCCTACTACTTGTTTCGTAAACATTGTCCTCGCCATGAAAAGACGCTGCTCTCCCCCTTGCTATTTTATCTACTATTTCGTATAGTTGGAAGAGTAAGAGGAAAGAAGGCAAAAGCATAGAAACTTAAGTCATTCCAGTTGATCGTGAACGCGTAACTATACGGTTAAAATTATAATTAGCAAGTTCACATTCAGCATCGATATTATTGTTGCAGGACTCGCGATCCGCGTCCGTGTTTTTCCTGAAAGGTATTTAGGATACTAAAAGCCATATTTCCTGAGTCTCACACAACTGCCAAATCTGAATAGCCAACTTATGCGATTTAGGTACACGTGTGCTCTTTATTTTATTGATATAAGAAAATGCAGTGATGTTTTCAACACGAAGAAGAAGTTTCCATTCTGATAGGTTCTGAGTGAAACTTCTTAGAGCTATCAAAATTGCCCTCTATTCTGAGTAGTTCATGTAGTTGGCCTTTTCTTCTCCCAAACAAATGCCACCTGTTGATTGATTATTACAAGCTGCTTCCCATCCTGTCTTAAATGCATCTGTAAAAATTGTGGTATGGAAGTTTTTTGATCTAGTTGGACTACATTAGGACTCAATGTGGCTACTGTACCAATTAAGTTAAAATTAAACGGCATGGGGAACAATTATTCGACATTCAAAATTATCCTCTTCGATAAGTTACCTTGATTTATTTTTTTTCGAAATTCTTGGTATGAAGAAAACCATTAGCAATAGCACGACAACTAGATACAAAAAAAGCTACTAAGCTAGCAAATTTTCTGATTTAGTCTCGGGCTATAACCTCTTAATCATGTTTATAATGACGACCATCTTCTGATTAGGTAATGCCAACATGAGTTTTTGGAAAGGATTATGAGGCCTAGATATTCGCAGCAAATGGTAGGAATAAGTTGACTTTTTTCTAGTTAATGGTAAAACCTAGTTTCGAAAGAAGGTTTAAAGATTTCTGTACATTAGCATTACACATATCTTTAGATGAACCTATGCACAGAAGGTCGTCTAATTATTTTAAAAATATCAGACCTATAGTACGGAGGTGATTAACCACTGGTTTCTTAACTTTCGTGAAAACAAATGGATCGATTAGGAGTTTAAACGGTAAGCATGTAAACGGAAATAACTCTCCACAAAAAATAAATCTAAGAAATTTGCGTTCTTTAGGATGTACAGAGACTAAGAAAAAGGCATCTTTAAGATCAATTTTTCCCATAAATGCCTCTAGGTCAATTAGTTTATTTGCAGTCCTGATATCTTTTAGCTTGAAATGTCTCTTGTATCTCGCGCTCGATAATGTATCTCGCGCCACGCGCTTGATTAAAGTTTGCTTTGCGCTTCGCGCACGGCTCTTTTCAGTCAAAACCTCTACGATTAAAGTAACTCTCAAATTTAATTTTATTTTAGATTGAAAAGGAAGTTTATTTACTTAAGGCTCTATCGGCCTTAAGGAACACATTTTTATTACAATACTCGCGCTTTCCGCTCAATTTTTTATCTGTATTAATATAATTTTCTGATTATTCATATAAAAGCAATAATTATTTATTGTATGTTTTTGGGCATGGCATAATGTATGCACAATTAGGATAACCTTTGATATCATTAGAACATTATCGGGATGCTTTGCATTTTTTCACACTTTTTTCAAACTCCAAAGAAAAACCCTTATTGCCTCAAGCTTTGGGTTCACTAACTAATAATTCTATACAATTAACACGAAAACTATGCATCCTATCAAAAAATGATTGAGAAAATATGAAGTTTTATTAGGTAAATAACTTTTGTTTTTTATTTTGCTGTAGCTTGTGTTATTTGTCCAAAAATTTAAATTTTTATTTTTTAGGGTTGTTTTTGTAGAAATTAAGCCAAAAGTACGCATCCTTTTAGAAAGTGATTTGCAACATATTTGTAGATCTTTTTTTATGCACCATTTTTGGTTTATCATTTTTTTTGTATTTTGCATAGCTTGACCGCAAAATGGAATTTTTTATTTTTTATTATTTATTGCACAATCAGAAATTTAAATTTAAGATTTTTTTTTTTTTTTGAAACATTTTCTATGATAGTCTTATAGGGCTTTTGAAATGAAACTTTTTTGCTTTCTTGACTTTTTTCCATATCGTGCGTTGTTTGGCTTAAAACTTGCATTTTCTTTTGTTTCTTTGAATTTTTAAAATTCTATAACTCTAATCATTCTTTTTTTGAGTCTAGCTTATCGATTCCGTCATCTGATAGCAGAAATAAAATTGCTGAACCAAAGGCCACCAGAGCAGAACCTGCCATGTTCTGAGCTGTTATAAAATGTTTGTCTCTTTAAATTAATGCTTTAGTGGACATGGCTATGATTCTGGATTCAATTGTGGTGCTTCAAAAAGAGATTTATCGGATTTTTGAGGATACTGATTCAGCATCTTTTGAATTTTCTCTTTTCTCAAAGGCACGTAAGCCAATGTCTCCAACAAGCCAAAAATTCCTTCTGCAAAACAACTTTAGCACTTTTAAGTTTTATAGAATTTGCACCCAAAACCGCAAGGATTTCGGGTTCAAGGCTTGACTCTTCTGGATTTTTACTTTCCAAAAGGGAGTCTAAAACTTTTTGTCTTGTTTCATTTGTCCTGCCAAATTTGCGTCCAGCACAGATGCATTTCGGGAGGTTTCATCTTGCGTCTTGGAAACTTTTTCCTAACTCTTTTCATTTGCGATGTTGCCACGTTTTTCTAATGCCTTTAATCCATTAGGGAATTGATTTTCATCACTTTAGAAATCTTTATTGTAAAAGGCAAGAAGGGTTAGACATTGAATCTTTCTTTGAAAGGATATGCTCTGCGACAATAAACAGGTTATCTGTGATTTTTTCTAAGAATCAAACCATAAAGCCATATTCAACAGGACGATGCACTTACCTTTGTCCAAAAAACGTTTGAGTTTTCCGTTCAATTTTTTTATTTTTCGTGAAATGGAATCTCTGTCATCGACGTGATCCTTATAAAGTCTTTTCTTATTTTTCTAATTTCAGATAAAGATATTTCATCGAAAAAGGTAAAAATTGACAGAAACTGTTATGCGATGTGATCCACTCGAGCGCAAAGAAAACAATGAAGATTGCGAAATTCACGGTGTCGGGGGTACACCTTTTCGCTTTCGGCTCTTAACATGTGATTCCTTTTGGCTGCGAAGCAGACTACTGCAAGTTTTAACTCTCGAAGACTAGGTTTGAATATAATTGTGAATTTTACATTTCAAAATTTGGAGTTTTATTTGAGTTTGTCTATGGAATTCCTTATTGTAAAAGAGAAATCATCAAGGATTGATGATGCCTAATACTTTTCAAGAATTTAAGATCACGTTTAGGGTTTTTGAACAGAATTGTATATTTTAAATAGGAAATCATGATACACTTAGGAAACTGTTCAATTTTTGGAAATTTGAGGTGACGTGCTTCATTTTTCATAACAGAAATGGATATTTCGACAAAAAAGTCATCATGTATTAAAGGAATCTTACTAGTTTCAAGGTAACATTTGGCTTTCCTGTAGTTTTCCGCTACCACAGTCAAAAATGACATGAAAAACGGCAGCAAAAACGACAGTCTAAAATGGCGATAGATTGTATCTGTAAGAAATAAAAATTTGTATAAGATCCTAAGGAATTTTATACCACAATCCACTGTTTTGTTTTGTCTTATCCTCGATCATACATTGCATTCAATAATTATGCAATTTTTCAGAGGTCAAGAAACACGACGCATTTTTCTCAAGATCGCCGAGTGATGCCGGACTCACCATACAGTGTCCTTATTTTTATAAAAGCCCACGATTTTACATTTAAGAAGACTTCATTAATTCTCTATAAAAAGTGTGTCCTAATGTTATCTTAAAAATCACATCACACGAAATAAATGCTCAAGATATCGACAAGGAAACAAAAAGCAGGTGTGAGGGTTTCTTGGCTTTTTGAGCACCAAAACAACTGACACCAACCACTGAACGCCATTGCGCACCATAATTGCGCACGTCGTGTTTCTTGCTCTTTATAACATTGCATAATTATTAAAAGCAATGAATGCTCAAAGATGCAACAGAATAAAACAGTGGATTACGGTATGAAATTATTTTCGGATTTTATTCAAATTTTTATTTTCCACAGGTTTAATCTATCGAATTTTGGCTGTCGTTTTGCCTGTCGTATTCCTGTGGTCAAACCAAACTTGTGTTAAGAACTAAAAGTTATATTTTTTGGTTTTCTAAGCGTCAATCGATATTTTAAAAGAAAAATCATTAACTTTTAATAAGAGCTAACTTTTAACAATTTCTTTATATGTATACAACGAAAAGGAGTATTTTAGAAGACAATTAAGTAATTTATGAGAAAAGCTACAATAAATTGATTTCAAAATTTTACGTTATTCCAACATTTTATTAAAAGAAAATTGGTATTTTAAAGAAAAAATTAACAACCATTTACTAAAGCTAACAAGCTTAAATAATTTGAGCATGTGTTCATGCTTTTTTGACAAAAATCGATATTTTCTAAGGAATATCATAAATTATTGAGCAAAGTTAAGAAGCTTTAAGAACTTGAGGTTATTTCCTTTTTTGTTATTTGAGGTTCTAGTTGTGATTTTATTAAAAAAAAATAAAATTTCAAAGTTAAATTCTAAAAATAAAAAATGTCGGTTCCACTGTAACGACCAAAAATTTGGAAAAATTATTCCATCTGCAAAAAACGGGAACTTCACAAAGGTTTTTTGGCAACTGATTTAAAATGTGAAATACAAATTTCGCAACACAAAATATCGGCTCTGATAAGGCGTAGAAGAACTTAAAAAATATTTTTGAATGTATTAAACGTACTATGCCTAGAATTTTTAGACATTTGATTAAAAATTTTGAATATAAAATTTTTAAATGAAATTGTGGGTCCAATATTACCCAAAAAAAAACTAATAGAAGTTAAATAATTTACTTTTTGAATTTAATTTCACTAATGTCTTCTTATATTCATAATGAACAAAATTCGTAATTTGAATACATGAAAAAAAGTATTATTATTACATATTGTATTGGGCACATGGAAAAAGCAAGAAAGAAACCTTCAAATTATTCAAACACTCATTGAACTTTTCACTTTCTTTATGTTTTTTTTTTCTAATTTAGAACGTTTTTTGGACATATAAACTTTTGAAAAAATTATACGGCCTGAATTTTGATTTTTGCGTCCAAAGGATATATCCCTTTAGGTCCTTTAGACTATTTTGGAACATGCTTGAGTAAAGCAAATTTTTTTCACTCGGGATTCACTTTCCCTTTACCTGCATTTGCCAAATTTTCTTGTTTAGAAGGCGGCATGTGGAACATTTCTTCTCAAAACTCAAAACTTGATAGATTTTCTGCACTTTTGAGAAGAAATATCTTTTAAGCAAAAAACTAAAAAAAGAGTGATTTGAAGAATATTAGAATCAGTTTATAAGTTCATCTTCTTGTGAATGCAGCGTTTTTTTTCCTCTTAAAATAACGGCTTTAAATTCTGATTGTGACTTTATTGTAAGGTAAAATAGATTAAGTCTGTAAATATATTGGATTATACACTTTAAAATAATCACATATTAGTATAAAACAACTGTTACACGATCATGTCCTTTTACTAAACTTTTCACAATTATCCGTTTCCAATTAATTCAAATGAAAAAATTAGAATATATTTTAGAATTATATAGCAAACTTTTATCCTACAATTTAATGGTTTAACTGACTTACCTTCTTTATTTTTTTATAGAAATATCATCAGGTATCGCGCACGAACAAATGGACTTTCTGGCAAACTTTGGAAAAAGCAACGCAAATTCGAATCATGAAGGTAGCTATAGTAGAAATAAAAATCCGATAACAGCAATTTTAATACGTAAACAGGTTTTATATTGATAATTTAAAACTTTTGATAACTTCTTGAACCAGCAAATATTTTACACACATGAAACCTTATTCTTGACGCTTTAATGGAAAATATTAAAAAATGTATATCCTACCGGAATTTAACGTTTTTATTGAGCACCTATCTTGTAGGCTCTTTTCCTTTAAAAGCCCCTACTAATAATCACTTTTTAACAAAAATAAGGTATGTTCTCGCTGAATGCGACATATTATTTTTGAAGCACTTCTCAATGCTAATCCTGAAATTGAATTCTTTTTTTTCTATTACGTCTAGTTTAATAGATATTTGCAATTAAAATTGTTGACGAAAAATATTTTATCAATTTTTGTGAGAGTGAATTTTTTTTTCTGTCCCTCAACGCAGGTTGATAAGTTTGTTTTTTCATAAAGAATAATTATCTAAAAAAATTTTAATTTGGATTATCCGTTTCTGAATTATCTGGAAAAATTTGCACCCTTCATTTCAATTTGCGGAAAATTGTACTTAATGCAGTACTGGGCATCAGATCTTCAATTATCCATATTAAAATGTTCGGGGCTTGCTTGAGCGCACATGTGTTTTGATCGGATTGTCACGGATGAGACTCTTACAATTTAGCGAGACTATTGTTACTCCATTTACCCTAATATCTTTTCTTAATAGTTGCTATATCTTGTTGGAATCTCTTTCCATGCTCGTCACTGTCCTATCCTTACTTTCCAGGAAAGAAATCTAAGTGTAGATGTAGAAAATATATTTTAAATGATCTATTAACACTCTGTTATTCAATTGGCGTCAAAATTTCATTCACATACCGCTTATAGTGCTCAGATTTGTGGTTTCCGAGAAAATTTCATACCGCATTTTCGACGAATAACTAGGTTTTTCTCTCTTCACTGCGCAAGCATTCGACAAATTCTGAGTCTTGCATAAGCTTATGAATTTGAGGCTCTATGAAAACCCCTTTTTTGATTTTCGCTTTGCTAAGCTTAAGGAATTTTGATTTTAGATAGGCAACTGCGTTTCCGTTTCAAGTCTTCAGCAAAGTTGTTTTGCCCTGGTTCAAACGAGTCACGTTCGGACTAAATCTTGGCATTTTTTAATGTTTGTCCTTAGCACGGCTGTCTCAATAACATAAAAAGCAACAATACTCCGTGTATCCTGTCTACAGTCATAACACAATAGCAATCACTTTAAAGTCTAAGCAGATTCACTAGCAATGTGCGTGGTAATTCATTTTCAGAAAAAGCATTTTCATAACTTCATAGCACTCTTTCGAATGTGAAGCATAGACAACAGGTATGGATGGAAACTCATCACCATCATGCAGAAGCACTCCTTTCAGACTAGTCTTATTTTATTCGATGGATGAACGCTATTCGTTGGCTATGTGCTGACGTCTGACAGCTTTCACCAATTAATTAACGTCGTTACAATAAAAAAGACCGTCCTTGTCAAAAACAAATTTGTCTAGATCTTTTTCGCGATTGCTGCAGAAAACTTTAACATGTTCAGTCAATGCATTTTTTTCGTTTAATCGAGATGCCAACAATTCAGCCTTATCTTTTGACAGATTAGAATCTCTTATAAGATCGTGCAGTTCAGCTTAATTTAATGAAATCGTTATTACAGAAATTACAATCCACATCATTATTTTGCCGTCCATTCCAAAGCATTGGTGTACAAAAATTAAGATTTAGATGATTTCCTTAACTTGCAGACTCTGCAATACTGAGGTTTCCATAACTAATTGACATTTTTTCAAATTCCACCAAAGGATAATCGATATTCTGTTTTAATGGCGTCAGTAAGTGGTTATCTTGCTATTGTTATTGTATGAGGACGGCACATGAAACAGAAAAATATTAGATTATTCGTACACCTATCCGGCATTTTCTTAGTTTATTTTAATTAAAAGAAACTTAAATTCTTAATGTATATGTAAATATTTTATATCGACTGACTCACAGCGAAGAACACTAATATGTTCACCTTATATCCTAATGATTCAATTTAAGAACAAAAAAGTATAAATGGTAGAAGCCCGACCAGGGGAAAAAAGGGTATGTTGACTATGATTAAAGACAAGTGTCACTGAAAAGTAAACAATGTCTTTTATCGTCTTATTTTTCACAAATGGATGAAATGAAGAAACAAATAAAATGTAAATGAGCATCTTATATTTCACAACTGCATCATATTCCAAAACAAATGAGTGAGTAAGCGCCTTATGTTTTAAAACTACTGCATAAAATTCAGAAACAAATGACAATGTGACTACGTGCCGTAGGTGTAGTTTACCGCGGTTCAAGTAAGAGCCGGTGTCATTTTCATATATAACAGTTGCTTTCAGTAAGACACTGTGCTGGTTGCTTAACCTATTTTATTATATAGTTAAAAGCTTTTTATGAGGAAAAAAACGGGATTTTGCCGGTAGCGAGTGCTGATCTGAAAAACTGCACACGCTCCCAGCACAATTGCGATGAAATTTGAGCTCTAACCACGTCCTACAACCGCGAGATAGGTGGTTACAGTCAGTGACGGACTCAATACGATCATCCGGCAATACTCTCTTGCAACTTGAGGACTCGAAGCGACCAAAGGATATAATCAGGACGATTAGCTTAACAGAATATTCTATATATTACCGCAGCAACTCCCTTATGAGATCTTTAGACCTCTCTTTCTTTTCATTCGCCTAAGCTATGATGTTCTTGTCAGCTGCGGTCAAAAATTCGATAACAAACATGGTTCGTTTCTTGAAGTCAAGAAGCACCACGTAAGGCCTTGAGAGCGCAACAGAAACAATTGTCGCGAATATGCAGTTCCAGTACAAGTAGCACTTCTCATTTTTGACAATTAACTCTATTTTCCTAGGAGTGTTTATAGGAGCGTTATTAGGGCTAATGCCGTAATATCGACAGAGCTAGTAATAAAGCAATATTAGTGCCGCCTTGTGCCTTTGGATGTAGGTCTTTCCTACATAAGTTGGGCAACTAGATAGTATGTGTCCTAGGTGCTGAGGTTGTGCATAACACGCTTCACAGCTATAATCGGGAATGTCTTAGCTTCAAATGTGGCGACGAAATGATAAAGTGAAAATGATACCATCTTGACATTCCAAAATAGAAACCTTCTTGTCTGACTTTAATCCGGGAGATTTATAAAAAAGAAAAAATTAGCTCATACGACATTGACTGATTATTTACATTCCTGTAAAAGATGTCGTGAATCTTCTTGGCAAGAGGCTGTTCACGGAAGTTTTCCTCCTGTGCTACTCTAATTCGGTCCTGCAGGAGTGAGTACTCGAGAAGGATAAGATTTGATGCATGTTGCTTACCCTTGATATTGAAGTCAAGGCCGAGTGTTTTAGGAGCTTCTTCCGCTGCTTTTCACGGAAACAATTTTTCGCCCACTCCTTCGTCCTATTGTCCATTCGCGACTATATGTGCTGTACTTAGGAAAATCCTTGTTGTAAAAATATTCAATATTTAGTATTTAATGACTACCTTGACGGCGTGAGATGTAAAGTCACGAAACAGCAGACTTAAGATGCCTGCTTTTGTTCGTATTCAAAA
>JAUELO010036043.1:0-10518 GCA_032357855.1 Amphibolips quercusostensackenii | reverse complement strand
CAAAAGCGATGTATGGGCTTCGAGACACAAACTGAACCGTATCCGAATCGCGCAGAAAAATGAAAATGATGGGAAATGGCATTTCAGAAGAATAAAACCTCTGCCTAATGGAAATTCGGAATTATAAAAGTAATAGAAAGATGCAATTTTTAAAAATACGAAGCTGTTGGCATATTTCAGAATCTTTTTTATTTCTTTATCTGATAAATTTGTAATAAACGCCATTATTTAAAATACATTTCGAGCGAACGTTATTTTAGTTTCGTGACTATCCCAAAAATATTTGTTAATTAAAATTTTAATTAAAACAACTGTCGATTTTTGGAACAGGAAGGAAATGAAAGCTGAAATGAAACGGCTGAAATTGAAATTTGAATTTTAAACAATAATATTGTAGATTCTTCAGTTACAGAAGCAAAAATGAAAAAAAAAGAAAAATGTAATTAGACAATTCAATGAAATTGGGAACTGAAAATAATAAAAGGCCGCAGAAAAAAGATGTAGCACCCAAATTTATATTGTTCCATCAAAACATTTTACTAGATTATTAAGGGATCGTTTATATACTATGTGACGCGTTTTTCTATCGCTTATATCGCAGTTTCCTTTTTAACTTTACGGAAATTGTATTCTTATTATTCTGTTAACAAAAGAAAAACGCGTCACGTAATATATGAACGATCCCTTATTTTAAAAATATATTTTTAAATTAAAATCTTTGCCACTATATTTCAACTTTCTATACTTATGACTATTTAACTTTATAATATTTAACATTCTTTTTCTCTTCATTTAGGAGAGAGCGTGGTTTTTGAAACCAACGTTTCTGTTTTGATAACACAAATGACCCCATTTCATAAAAAGTTAGGACATATCGCATTCCCAACTTTTTACTCAACAGAACAATAGCGACTGTGTCGCTTCGCGTGACATTAGATAATTAAAATAGAAAAAAATAATTATTGATAAAAAGTTTGTTTAACAAATGTGTGTGCGACCAACTTTTTTCTTGCCGACACACAGTGGGGCAAAAAAAGTACCCGTGGACAAATTAATTTTTAGCCTACATTATTTATTCGACTTTAACGTTTTGTTTTTTAAATAAAAGATTTTTAAATTTTGCAAAGATTTTGTGTATTTAAATCTTTTTTTAATTGTTTAGAAATTTTGTAATTTGACAATTAAGTGGAATTTTTTTTTAACTTTTACCTAGCCCCATTTCTTTTAAGACATTCAGATTGATCAAAGAAGATTTTGAAACAGTGTTACAACTGTATGGGAATAATATCCAGTTGAATAGAATAATTTTCAAAACAAATTTATTTTGTTGTAAGCAAATAATGTAGGAATGCATTTTTTAGGATTATTAATATAATGTTTAAACAATTTTAATAAACAAATTCACTGTTTTTAGGTCTTCTTTGATTAATCTTAATGTCCTAAAAGAAATGGCACTTGGAAAAAGTTAAAACAACAAAATTTTTAGCTTTGTTGTTAAATAACAAATTTTTGAGCAATCTAAAAAAATCTAATTACACAAACCTCTTCAAAATTCAAAAAGCTCTTATTTCAAAAACAAAACGTTTGAATCGGATGAATAATGTAGGCTAAAAATTGATTTGTCCACGTGTTCTTTTTTGCCCTACTGTTAAACTGTGAAATTCCCCAAAAAAAATTCACAGTAGAAAATACCTGCAATGATGAAATTGCCTAAGTATAAAATTTCGATTTGGAAAATTCCTAAATAATAAAATTTTTAAACAGTTTATAATATTACGAAATTTAAAAATTTCCAAACCATAAAATTCCTGACACTTCAAAGTTCTCGGAAAAGAAAATGTTCGAAATAGAAAATTCCCGAAATTTTTAAATTGCCAAAGTATAAAACTTTGAGTTGGAAAACTTCCAAACAGCTTATATTAACGAATTTAAAAATCTCAAGCACAAAAATCTTCGACACTGTAAAATTCCCGGAAAAGAAAAGTATTCAGAATAGAAAATTCCCGACATTATAAAAATCCTGCTATGAAACCCCGCATTGGAAAATTCCCGAATAATAAAATTGCCAATCAGTTATAATATTGACGAATTTGAAAAATTTTCAACAATAAAATTCCCGACACTGCAAAATTTTCCAAAACAAAAATATTCGAAACAGAAGATTCCCGAAATTATAAAATTGCAGTAATATAAGACCATCATTTAGAAAATTCCGAAACAGTTCAACATAATACTAAATTTGAAGTTCCCGAAAAATGAACTTTCCGAAAAAAAATATTCGAAATATAAAATTTAAGAAATGATAAAATCGCTAAAATATAAATCTCTCCCAATTAGAAAATTTCCAAATAATAGATTTCCTAAACAGTTTATAATATTACCGAAGTGTAAAATTTCCGACAAAGAAAACATTCGAAACATAAAATTCCCAAAATTATAATATTGCCGAAATATAAAACCCTGATTTCTCGTATTCTTAATATATAATTTGCCAAATAATACCGAATTTTAAAATTTACGTACAGTCAAATTTCTGGAAAAGATAATATTTGAAATAGAAAATTCAAGAAATTATAAAAATGCTAAAATATAAAATCTTGAATTAAAAAATTCCCGAATAATAAAATTCTCGAACAGCTTATAATATTAACCAATTCAAAAATTCACTAACAGTTTTTTTATATCACCGACTTTAAAACTTTCGAAATAATTAAATTACTGGAAAAAAATATCCGAAATAGAAAATTCTCAACATTATAAAATTCCCGCGATATAAAACGTTGAATTGGAAAATTCCCAAACAGCCTACGATGTTACCAAATTTGAACATTCCCGAACAATAATATTCCCAGCACTGTAAAAGTATCAAAAAAGAAACTATTCGAAATATAAGATTCCCGGAATTATAAAATTACTGGAATATAAAACACCGAATTGAAGAAATCTCGGACAGCATATAATATTACCGGATTTAAACATTTTCGAACAATAACATTTTCGTAAAAGAAAATATTCGAAACAAAAAATGTTCGCAATAGATAATTCAAAGAATTATAAGAATTACAAAATATAATACCTTAAATTAAAAAATTCCGGAACAGTTTCCAATATTAGAGAATTTAAAAATTCCCGGAAAATTAAGTTGCCGACCCTACGAAGTCTACAAATAAGGAAACATTCGAAATAAAAAATCGAAAAAATTATAAACTTGTCAAAATATAAAACCTCGAATTGTGAAATTTCAGAATACTGAAATTCCCGAACAGTTAATAATATTACCGAATTTGAAAATTCTAGAACATTAAAATTCCCGAAATGGAATAATTGTCGAAATACAAAATCACGAATAATAAAATTCTCAAACAGTGCATAATATCTTCAAGCAATGAAATTCCTGACACTAAAATATTCAAAAAAGTCAATTCTCAAAATTTTCAAACTGTTGCAATATAAAACACCGAACCATAAAATTCCCGACAGTTTATAATTGCCGAACTAAAAGATGTCCGTCGCTGTCAAATTCCGGACACTAAAAAATTGCCGAATCGTAAAATGCCAGAATTTAAATAATTAAAAAATTAGTTTTTTATAATACAGTTATGCAAAGGGCCTTTTCTTTTTCTGTAAACGAAAATAGTTTGAGACTGAGAATAGTGAAATACCGAATTTTGAATTTTACAAATAAAATAAGATTTAATAGGATACTGGAAAATAAATGCCCCATATGAAAAAAAGATGGATTTGAAATTTCGGCAATATAATATTCTTAGGAATTTCATAATTTTTGAATAGTTAAGTTCCCAAAAATAATAAATTGCCGAACTTTCAAATCTCCGAAAAGAGAGATTTTATAGTACACTTGAATATAAATTTCCTATTTAACATAAAAGATTATTCTAACAGAAATAACTAAAATTAATAAAATAAAATATATAAATTTTTTTTCCAAAATTGAAAACTTGAGAATTTACTATTTTCAAGTATTTGAAATTCGATAATTAACTATATTTGTGAATAAGAATAGTTGTCAATTTACTACTTTTAGGAATTTGATAATTCCGGGAGTTTGATCATTTATGTTTGAAAATTTCTCAACTAAACATTTTCGATTCTATAATTGATTGTTCGGTATTCTTATACATTTAAGATTTCGAAAATTTTTTTAAATCCTAAATTTAGAAAATTATTGACAAAATAATTACAGAAATATAAAATTGATTATCAATGCAAATTTTAAAAATTTACAATTATTGTATAAGAATAGAACACACTACATTCGAAACAAAATAATTTTTCAATCGTAACCTGTTTTAAATTTCAAACGGCACTTATATAAAATAAAATATTATTCCGAGAGATATAAAATATTAAACATTAGAACGAATGCATTTCCAGGCGGTTAGTCTGTGCATGCTCAAGCTATAG
The DNA here is from genome assembly GCA_032357855.1 of Amphibolips quercusostensackenii. NCBI lineage: Eukaryota > Metazoa > Arthropoda > Insecta > Hymenoptera > Cynipidae > Amphibolips > Amphibolips quercusostensackenii. The sequence goes on along the minus strand of JAUELO010036043.1, from coordinate 6,093 downwards.
AATCGTTTCCGCAAGAAATATATTGTTTTTCAATGAATTTCAGATGGCACGTATGTCACCGATGTGATGAAAACTTTTTTTTGCAACAGTTAGCAGTATTTGCACTTTTAAAGTCGTTGTGCAAAAATTGGGACCACTAGAGAATTTAAAAAAATTAAATTCCCAATACTGTAAAATTTCCGACTTTTTATAGTATTACCGAATTTGAACATTTCCCAATAAAAAATTCCCCACAAAAAATTTTTGAATTATAAAATATACGAACTAGGGAATTTCCGGATTATAGAATTCACAAATTAAAACAATTAAAAGATTTCTATATTGATTCATTTATTGAAAACATAATATTCAAATATTTAATACAAAAAATATTTTTAATTTTTGAATTTTCTAAAATTATTTCTTCAATCTAAAATATTTAACAATGATTTAACAAAATTTTCATCTGGAAATAAATTTTTCAAATGATTGTTATTTTTAATTCTTACAATAATTTTAGAAACTTTAAGCATTGCAAAAGATATTTTTGATGATAATATTTGATTATTGTATTTTCAATAAATAAATCATATTTACAAAAAAAAAAAATAATTGTTGAAATTCTAAAATTTCCTTGTTCGGATATTTTATAGTTTTTCAATTTTCTGTCAAGAATGTTATTGAATTTGGGAAATTTCCAATTCGGTAATACTAAAAATTTTCAGGAATTTGGTTATTCGGAATTTTTTAAATTTTTTATTCGGGAATGTCAGAGTGTGGAGAATTTTATTTTTTTTTATTTTCCAGTCGCCCAAAAAAAAACGATTTTTGTAAAAAAATAGTTTTTCTATGATTTCAAGAATAAAAATAATATTACTGATAATGCTATTTAAAACAAAGAGATTATTTTTAACACAAACTTTTTTAAATCATAGAATTTCCAAATATGAATATAAAATAAATCAAATGAAAATATAAAAATTCCCAAATAGTACAATTGCTGAACAGTTCAAAATATTAGTGAAGATTAAATTTTCTAAACACAATTCCTGACACTGTGAAATTCCCGAAAAAGAAAATGTTCTAAATAAAAAATTCTCAAGATTATGAATTAGGATTAAAAACAATTGAAAAATTGTTTTTTAAGCAATATTATTTACTTATTGATAATACATTAATAAGATATTTTTATCAGAGAAAATTTTTTCAATGTTTTTTTTTTAATTTCTTTAAAAACATTTTATTCGAAACCACTTTGTTATGAGCCTGTAATTAATTCTGAAAAGTAAGCGTTTGATAGCCCTTTACAGACCGGTGTCAGCTGGCAGATTATAAGCATTACGACTCCATTTCCAGACGGTCCTACAGTCTCATTTATAAAATGATGATTTCGAATCAAATATAGTACATCACTCACATGATAGGATAGGTATTTACGAGAAGATAAAGACTCACTTTCCAGACGAGCCTACAGTCCTCTTCATAAAATGTCGATTTCTAATTTGAATATCGTACATCACTTGTTGGGTTCAATAGGTCTTTACAGGAAGATCAATTTCTAAAGGACGAGTTAAAAGACTATAACATTTTATGTCAATAAATAAATAATATTATTCAAGGAAGCAACATTTTTTTGTTTGAATTATGAGATTTCACAGTGTCGTATATTTTATAATCCGGCATTTTTCTGTCGAAAATGGGATAATTGAAAAATCCCAAAAAATAAAATTGCTGGTACTGTAAAATTTCCAGAAATAAAATATTTAAAATAGCAAATACCCGGAATGATAAAATTGATAATATGCATGAATCCCAAATTATGGAATCCTGGAATAATAAGATCTCTATAATATCATGAAAAATTTATGGTATGAAAAAATGTGGAAATTCCGAACAGAAAATTTCTGAATTACAGAATAATCGATTCTGTGAAATTTTTCTCTTTTTGTCCATAAGTTGTTTAAATTTATTGCAGTATAAGTGACAAATCGCGACTAGTCATCACGAAACCATTCTAATTATCCCATTTGTTTACAAAAAACCTAATAAATTCTTAAAGATTTGCTTAGCTATTCAACATTTCTTTTTGGATACTTATGTGGCTACAAAACCTACTCTCTCTCCCCTCTTTACTCTCCCACCCTCTCTAAATTCCCTCCCCTCACTACTTCTTTCTTCCTGAACTTCTTCCTCCTATACTTCTCCTCTCCTCGCTCCCCAGTTAATACTCCCCTTTCCCTACGTTCCTTTCCTACCCATCACTTCTCATCCCCTGCTCACACTTATTTATCATTTTTTTATCTGCTATCTCTCACCCACACACACACTTCCCCTGGTTCTATTTTATTAACTTCCCGTCCCCACATTTCTCCTTATTTCCCTTAGTTCTCTTTACCTCACTTCACATGCTCCCTTAACCCTCACTTGCCATTTTTTCCTATTATTTCCCTTTCCTTATTTTCCCTAACTCTACCCTTTTCCCTTCCTAATTTCCCCTACATCCATTCACCCTATCCCATTAGTCCAATTTCTATTTTTCCTCTCACCCCTTTTGCTATTTACCATTTACTGACCCTACTTTACTATTTCTCATTATCTCTTACTTTTCCTTATTCCCCTTACTGCTTCCCTTTCCCTTTTCCCATCCTATTATTATCCCTCGCTTCCCTTATTTTTCTGCCTAATTCTCTCTTACTCTTTTTCTTCCCCAACCCATTTCTACTTTCTCTCATAGATTACCCTCACTTCCCTACCTTGCCACCCCTTATTTCCTCTCACTTGACCTAAATTCCTTTACTTTTACTTCTTCCCTTTCACTTGTTTTCCTTCATTTTTTCTATTTCTCCTTCCCTAATTTCTCCTTTTTCCCTATCTTAATTACCCTCATTTTTCCTCACTTCCACTACTTGCAAAAAAGTACGACGGACGGACACCTGATCGAAACTATAAGGGTTTCTGACCAGGGTGACAAAACCTTAAAAATATCAACATTTTTTTAAAAATCGACAAAATTTTTTTTGTACACAAACCTTCTAATTAGATAACATTTGTCTTCCGATAATTAATTCTTCCGCCAACGTTTCATTTTTTCTCCACAGTGCGCTGGTGATTAGGTCGCTAAATCAGCTGTCTAAAATCCCCCTTCTATACTTTTCCTTCCCTACTTCTCCTACTCTCCCTCTGCTATATACTCGCACTGCCCTGCTAGACCTCCCCTCACTTCCCTCGACAGCCAAACTCACTTCCAATCATTTCCTCTATTTCCTCTCAATTCGGCTCAGTTGCCCTGCATTCCCTCCCTAATTTTTCTTTACTTTCTCAGCGTATACACCACTTATTTTCCCCTAATTCCTCTACTTTACTCTTCTATCATTTCCCTACTTCCCTTCTCATTACTTCTTTGCCCATCACTTCCCCTCTTCTTACTTTCCTTACTTCCTCATTGTTTCCCGTCACTTATCCTACTCCCCACCGCTTATTTCTTTCTACTTACCTTACTCGTTTTTATATCCTTTTCTCTCACTACCTTAATTCCCCTCTCCTTACATAATTTCCTCTAATTTCCACTCCTAGAAAAAACAAAGACAGACGGATGGACACCTGGCCGAAACCAAGGATTTCTGTCCAGAGCTACAAAACCCTGCAAAACGATGGCGTTTTTGAGAAAATTTAGTTTGCAAATTTTCAGAAAAACTGCTGTCATATAGTCAATTTTGAAAATCTTCAACATTTTTCTGTTGATTTCAAAATAGAATGGACAGATATATCAGAATAAAAAAATGAATAAAATTAATTAGTCCTTTTGTGCGAATTAAAATTTTGGATTTTAAAATTTTGGGAATTTCATTATTCAGGTAATTTAAATTTTTTTGATTTATTTTCTATTTTTTAATTTTCATTCTTCAGAATTTGTCTATTTATCTAATTTTAATTTCAATATTTTTAACATTCAGTATTTTGCTTTTTTGGTAAAATTATTTTATCCTAAATATTTAAATTCAAACCTGGTCTCATATTTAAATTATAGCATCAGTCTTAACTAAATAAGAAACGAATTAATTATACCAGAGTCTGTGTGAGAATAAATTACACTTATAAATAAGATTTACTAGTTCACGTAAATTTCCATCCGCACTTCGCTTTCTCTAACCAGCTGCTGACGCATTGCAATGAAGTGGCTAAAGTTTTTTATAAAAAAAAAAAACACAAATAGATTGATATTAGTACTTAATCGATGAATAAACTTTCGCAGAGCATAACTAGATATATTTGGTTTAAAGTGAACTTTTATGATGAAAAATCCTATTTTTGGTTTTAAAGTTCAACTACCTTGAAGAAATTAAACTACTTGGCTAAATATTAAACTATTTATCCTTAGATTTATCTATATACTTGAAAATTCTTTTTCTTTTCAAATTAATTTTTTCATCTAAAAATGCTATTTCATTTTACATTGGAAGTTTTTTCATTGTAGGTTATGTATTTATCTATTTGAATCAAAAATTAATCTTTTTGTTGAAAACTCATTCTTGCCGTTTAGAATTAAACTATTTCGTAAAAAATTCGGCCTTTTGAGTTAAATTCTATTAGGTGAAAATTCTTTTTTTGTTGTTGGTGATTAGTTTTTCAAACTTAAAATTCAACGATTCGATTTTTGATTGAAAATTGATCTTTTTTAGTTATAAATTTAATTATTTTGTTTAAAATTTCTCTATTTAGGTATAAAATTATTCTTCTCTGTTGAAAATTCATCTTTTTGGTTGAGGATTGAACAATTTCATAAAAATTTTGTCTTTTTTCTGCTAAATCCATTTAACTTATCATTCCTTTTTTTTTGGTGAAAATTATTTTTTTAACTAAAAATTTAACTATTCCATTTTTGGTTGTACACCTATAATTTTTAGTTGAAAATTCAACTGTTTGGTAGAAAATTAATCTATGTTGTTAAAAATTCATTTTTTTGTGGAAAATTAACCTTCTTAGTTGAAATCCCAATTTTCGGTTAAAAATGCAACTGCTTAGTTGATACTTGAACTACTTTGCAATAGTTGCATTTTTCGGTTTAAAATTCACAATTTTATTTTAAAAGTCAACCATTTGGTGTTTGTTCAACATTTTTGTGAAAAATTCAACAGCTTTGTGAAAAATGCATCTTTCTGGTATGAAAATGTCACTACCTTGGTAGAAAATTGAACTATTTGGTTGAAAATTAAACTATTCATTTGAAAATTAAACTAATTTGTTGAAAAGGCCTTTTTCTTCGCTTGCAATTTTTTCCCAGAAAATGTAGCTATTTTATTTTTAATTGTAAATTTTTCCTTTATAGGCTGGAAATTTGTCTATTAGGTAGAAACTTAATTAATTTTGTTTAAAATTCATCATTTTTATTGAGCATTTAACTATTTTGATAAGAAAAATTCTTTTTACTTTCTCATAGAAAGAAGCTTTGTAATGGTAACATTTTCGAAAAATGTTTAATTCATTTAATTAAACGTTCCTAAATTTAAAAATGTCTTATACAATGTTCTAAGAAACTGTCCGAATGTGTGTGTGTTTATGCTTGTGTGAATGTGTGTGTGTATGTGTGCGTATGTGTGCGGAGGTCACACTTTTTGTGAACACGATATCTTGAAAACGGTTGCAGATAAATTGATGAAATTTGGAGAGTTTATTTTCATCGCTAATATTTTTCGAAAGGAATAGATAGACCTATAATATCGATATAATTTATCAGAGAGTAAGAAAGTTATCGCTATTCTTATTACATTGAAAGTCGATTTTCATAGTTAAAATTTTCTCATTCTCATAATCTAAAGTTGATTTAACAATAGAAACGATGTGTTGACTCGAGACGAATTGATTGACCTATAATATTGATACATTTTATTAAAGAATATGGAAACTATGGTTATGCATAATATTTGCAATAAATGGTTTTTTATAGTACAACTTTTTTCTTTAACATAATTTGAAATTTATGCAAAAATATAAAAGATTCCTTGGTTCAAGCTCAATCGATTGACCTCTTATATTAATACATGTTATTAAAGAGTAAGGAAGTTATGGTTATTTATATTATATTAAAAATCGATTTTTATGGTGAAAGTTTTTTCA
>JAUELO010036042.1:0-19832 GCA_032357855.1 Amphibolips quercusostensackenii | reverse complement strand
TTTTAATTAAATCAGTTTGGGTAATCCATTGCATTTCCGAAATTTCTCACTCACGCCAGTATGCAGGGCAGCCATTTAATTATACCAGTAGCCCACAATGTGCAGAATTGTTTTACCAGCAATCCAAGTGCACAGTTGGGCGTATGCGTAGTTGCAATTTGCTCAGCTGTCCGTCGCTTATACACCGTCAGTACAACTTTACAAAAAAAAATAATCTTTTTCCGAATTCTTGACAGTAAATTAAGTATTTGATTTTGAGACTTCTGAAAAATACCGACTTTGTTTTGTGTTGCTGACATCGTCATTACGACTTTGCCAAGAAATAATCTTTTTTGGTATTTCATGCTGTTAATAGACTCTCTTATTGTAAGGCTCCTTAAAAATTTTAACCTGAACTTTTTCATGGGGCTTTGTTTCTTTGAATGTAGGTGTAGGTTTTAGAAAATAATTTTAAGCATTTAAGAGCCCAAAAACATCCAAAACTATGTTGTACTCTGTTTTCACAAAGGCGGTAATTTTTTGTTAATAGAGGTGGCTTTTCAAATTTTTTTGGGGCATTCGAGAGACCAGAATGAGCTTAAAATTCTAATGCGACTTTTTTAGCATTAATTTCTACATAAGAAAGAGTTTATTTTTTGTAAAGACAGTTTTTGGAAATTAGTTGCTCATTCGATTGAAAGCCTAAAAAATCCTCAAATTCTATAAGATTTAAAATTTAATTTAATTGTATTTTTTATAGTAGAAGTGCTGGCTTGTCTTAAGCCGGCAGTTCTACCTGAAACTTGAAGTTTAAAAAAAAAGTGAAACTTGAAAATCGTCAATACAGCCTAAAAACAAACCAAAAATGTTTTAAATTTTGATACCGAAAATTCTGAAAATTTTGATCGTGGAGATTATAACTTAATGGACATACATACATGTTTTATTCAGGAAATATAAATTTTCCAAAAAAATTAACTTTAAACCCAATAGTTCAATTTCCAGCCAAGCAGATATATTTTCTAGCAGAAATATTATTTTTCAATCAAACAGTTGCATTTTTAACAAAACAAAAATAGTTGCTACCAAAAGAGATAAGTTTACTATGAGCCTTCAAGATAAATGGTATTACTTTTCAAATTTAAAACACTTTTTTAAACTAGAAAAGATAGCTATTAGATTTTTTTCCGACATATTAAAAAATCTTTAATTTTTTCAAATATATTGAAAATTTGTTATTAAAACAAAAATTAAAAAACATTGAAAATTTTTTATACAATCTTGAGAAAAGTTTTGTATTTTCTTAAAACTTTTTAAGATACTTAAAAAACTTTGAAATAATTTTTTTTAATTTTAGGATTTAATATTATTTTGAAATTTTTATACTGCCGTCACACATTATGAATATATTTTTGAATTATTTGAATTTTTCCCACAATTTTTTTTCCGCAAAATTATAAAATTGTATTCGAATATTTCGAATTCTTTTTTTACAATTTTGGAAATTTTGTGAAATATTTTATATTATTTTTAAGTATTATAGTAAGATTTGTAAAAGCCTTAAACGCTTTATTTCAGAACCTTTTAAAATTTATATTTATTGCTGGAATTGCAACAAATTTCAAGATTAACAAGAAAAAATTCCTAATTTTTAAGATTTATTAATAAAAATTTTTGATATAGATAAGTTTTATCATAAAACGTCAAACTTTCCTTTCTAGATCTTTTTATTAAAGAAATTTCAAATGCAAATTATGAAAGTCACTGAATTTTAAACTGTCAAAGAAATTTACAAAAATTCTTGTAATAAGTATTCGAGTTTTTGATCCAAACATTTTCTAAATTAAAGAAATTTTTGAAGAAAATTATGAAAATTAAAGACTTTTAAGTACTATCACCTGAAACTTACAACACTTTCAATTTTATGTGAAGTGTAAAATTAAAAAAAAAATAATTTCAAAGATTCGCAATTAATTGTTTCGCAATTTTAAAGATTGAAAATTAAAAATACTTAAATTTTGATGACTTTCAATCTGATTTATTTTATTTTAAGTGATACAACTGAAGACTGTTCAATATTTAAAGTGCATATTAGTATATGATGCAATTTTAAAAGCCTTAATCCAATCTTTTTGTTTTTAGGATTAAAAATTAAAATTTATATAATTGTATAGATTTCTTATTGCAAATTATTTAATTATAAACAATAAAAATAAAAACATTGATTTCTTTTTCAAAAAAATGGTGTATTTTTTATATGTGCAGGATACGCTTCCTTATATAAATAAAAACATTGTAGGACCTTTAAGTCACATCAGTCACTTACTTCAAATATATGAAGCTACTATTTAATTGTTTTTTTCATCCTTGACGGCAGTTTTCTTTTGGTCCTTTTTGAGAAACATTCCTTTCTCTGCAACTGATTTCAAATGATTCTTGTCAGATGAAAATGATTGTTGTGTTGATATAGCCTGATTAGATTTTTATATTAAAATTTAAATTTAAAATTTCCACCTAATCACGACAACTTTAAGCAGAAAAAGGTATGTATAAGATGTCAGACTGAGGCACCTTAATAAACTATCAAACTGAGTTTTAGCAAAAAATAATCAAGAGACTAAAGCAGATGATATGTAAGCAGAAACACAGGAGCTTCAATGTAGATATAATAAATGAATAAATCTGAAAATAATTTTATGTCTAAATTTAACAATCCTGTAAGAAAAACATTTTTGTTTATGTTTTTCTTCCTGCCTTTTTGTTTTTCTACCAAATCGTTCTAGTGGATATTATATCTGTTATCAATACTTACCGATTTCTGTTTCCTTTTACAGCATTCATAAGTTCAACATTAACGACTTTGGCGGAATTGTTTCCTGATTACGAGGCAAGCGGTGTCATTCCTTCTCTTAAAGTATTTCAATATCGCTTTCTTAGAATGTATCCCAACTTCCGTCAAATAGGCACTCACTATATACGCTTCCCGGACGGCGCTTTTTTAGCAAGAAATCATGTAATTGTTGCATGGAGGGGATCTGACACATATTATAATAACCGGAGGGGAGATTATGTTCAACCGCTATGGAAATTGTTTCGTGGGCTAGGACCTGAAGATCGTTATGTATTTAACACAATTCTTGACCGTTGGGTATCTCTGAGTGAAAATGAATTTAACAAATTGCGTTTCGGCTATCTTTTAAGTCTTGTAGAAGCACAAGAAAATATTGCTACTGCATACAAGCGATCAACAGAAAGACCAGAAGTAGACGCACAAGCACACAGATTTGCATACGGAGTAGCAAACAACGTAGTAGACTCTTTACAAGCCATTGAAGCCACAAAAATACATAGATATGAAACTACCGTTTATGCAAGCAAAAAATCAATCAGTGAAAGATACATACAGGCATATGATATTGCATTTGACAATTATACACCAGAGCATGCAAGGCACTTTGGTTGATCCTCATCAGGCCCTTATAAGTTTGTAATTCGACATAGCTTGTAGTTACTTTATTCAAACTTTGAGAAAAAACTTTATAAATAACAAACATTTCTAAAAACGTGAAGGCGCAGGTCATGTTACATACACAGCAAAAAAGAACTAGCCGCAAGTCTATTTTTACCTTGCAGCCAGTTGACCAAGAATAAGAGCATTGTGCAGCCTGACTGCAAGATTAATTAAAATTGTATAGCAGCAAGATTAGATTCCACTTTTAACACAAGAGCGTATCGCACTGACTATCGCTCGACTTCACCCGTACAATCGTCAGGAAGGTGGTCGACTGCCGCATCAGATAAAGTAGGCTCTCCGGCCATATGATTCATTCTTACTAGCAGCAAGAGGGCTCCACTCTGCACAGCTATGCCAGTCGATGCCAACCTTGCGGTAGGAGTGTTGTTCTGCTGCTAGATTCAAATTTAATATGAGAGTAGCTAATTTTTAAAATTCTTTTTTTGCTGTGTACGATGCTCTAATATTATAAATAATTTGTCAAGTTTAGAAAAAGTCAAAATATTACGGCTTCACACAAAATATTTTGTATACTGTTAATCTTAAGTTTGCTGCACTATACACTGGTTTCACTGCGATTTTTCTTGTGCACTACAAAAATATTGTAAGTAAATACTACTGTAAATATTTTAAAAGATGTGCGCAGCTGCTGAGGCGTAGAATGAGTAAAGCCCTTCCTAGGGGGATTCTTTCAGTGAAATCTCTGCGAATACTCAGAAAGTATTTGAATTAGTTACTTGCTGGAGGTGAATTGAAAATTTTTACTGAAACACTAATAAAATTAGGCTCGCAGACGTTTCACTTAAACAGAGACAAACCTCTTTAAAATATAGCGTACATCATCACCCTTTACCATGTGCATTTTGCTTCTTTAACTATACCTCTATGTTGACAATGGAGTCTTAGAAGTGCACAAGTGATGGGGAACTTTGTCAAGTTAAGGTGAATTATTGTAATCAATGATATCAAATAAGACAAAAATAACATTAATATTCTACTAACTTAAAATTTCTATTACACTATCTGAAAAATCATCTTATTATAGAAGACTAGTCCTGGAAATGTATCACAATGTGAAAAATAATTATCGTATTTAAAAATTATTTTTAACTCATTTCACAAATAATTTATCACAAAACACATATGTGCCTATACTTCTTCATTCAAGTTGTTTGATTTAAGCATTTTCAAAGATTTAACGTAAAATTGTTTTTTTTACATCTCTCTTAATAGATACATGTGTAAATTTTTAACATTTTTAGGTTATGTTTCCATTTTTTTCTGTAAAATCAAAAATCACAAGAACTAGGCATCAAAAACGTCTTTTACATCTCGATTTAGAAATCTATTAATTATATTTGATATTAAAATAAATCTCATTTTGTCTAAATCCATTATCACGGTTTAAAACTTTATTCTAAGCGAGCTTATGTCATTGTAAATAAAGTTTTTGATATGCCTGAATCTGTTCTGATTCAAAATTATTCCTTATTACTTTCAAATAAGGTTTTTCCTTACAAAATATGTCCATGCATTAAAAATCACTTAGACTGATAGAGAAGGGATAGCATAAAATGGATTTTTTGATACTGCTTGAATAAGATAAAAAATAATCTAAGAAAATGCATTTTCTTCTTAGATCGGATTCAAGTCTTTTGTTGAAAATATTGAAAGCCCACAATATTGTATTAATGTGAGCTAGGGTCGCTTAACAATGGAAAGTTGAATTTTCCAATTTGTTTCTCTAAGTGAAAGAAACTTACTACAATGTCCTTTTAATCAAAAAAAGTTTCGTGGAGCCTGAAAGTTTTTGAATTCAAAAAAATTGTAAGTGTTAAAAAAATTATTCCATATGCGTAATAAGTATAGATACAATTTAAATCCAATCATAGATTGTTACTCTAATTTAAACTAAATAAGCTTCAAGTAACAAAATTTTTAGCTTTTTAAAAATTAATTTTAATCTAGACAAATCCAAAAAAGTAATTTTTCTTTATTAAAAAAAAAATTTCTGTATTCAGCAGGAACGTTTCTCATTATTTTTGATTTTGTATGCTTACCTGTTAATTTGAATATTACACAAAAATATGACGTTAACCGCTATTGCACCTGTAGAATAAATTTTAAAAATTGCACAATTTTAAAAGTTTTGAAAACTTTCTGGCGTGCTTACAAATTTTTCACCTAAGAATTGGTCTAAATAAACTGTATCATATGATTATTTTCAAGCGATAGATTTTTCAAAGGTTTAAAATTAGACTCAACTATTTTTAATGCTTTAGAATATGCCTTCAATTCCAACTTGTTAGGCATTTAAAGGTTCTAGTTTAGAGACATTTAGTGTTGATAGTTTTAAGCTAAATGACCAACAAAAAGTAAAATTTAAGATGTTTAAATTATCACTTTTTCAGGAATTAAAACGGAGAAATTTATAAAACTTTTTTAATACTAAAATCAGTTTATATTTCTAATATAATAAGCTAAGAAGGTTAAGTAGTCAATTCCTTGAAATTGAAAATTGTTATTGTAATAGATACTGGTCATTTAGTCATTTTCACTGAAACTAATAATAAAATTAAAAAATGTCAAAGGCTTTTTTATTGTGCCACGTACTTCAGGTAACAAAAAGAATGAAAAAATTATTGTCTGAAAAAAAAACTTAAGAGAAATATTAAGTAAAATATCAAATATTTTTATTTAAAAACAAAAGTTAGCTATTATGAATTCCAGTTTTTTGTACAGTTTTGGATATCAAAATTTGATTTCAAAGAATTTCATATATTATTATAAAACATATTGTTTCCCTTTGCTACGAATGAAATATATTATACGCGAACGAAAAAAATTATTTAATAAAAAATTTTTTACATTCGAAATTATGAAAAATTAAATTCTAATGCATCCAATATGAAGTTTTAATATCTTTATTCAAATACATATAAAAAACTATTTAATTTGGAACATTTTTACTTTTACATTGTTCATATCTCAAGGCTTCCTATTATATAGGACTGAAATTGTGCATATAAATTGAAAGGATTAACAAGCTTAACGCAAATTCGAAATAATTTAATTTCAAATATAATAATATAATTTCAATATAATTTTATTTTTTATAATATAATTTTAATATGATAAATATAATTATAAGCAAAAAAACAGTTGTCGATGCAAAGATTTCATAATCTTTTAATAATTTTATAAGTGAAATTAGTTTTTAATTCATCTGAAGAATTTACCCAATATTAAAATGTATAATTACTATCTACATGTTCATGATTAAAATTGATTAAACGTGCCCATATTTGAAAATTTTCAGTTATAACTTAATCTGGAAATAAACCTAAGAAAAAAACAAAAGCAAGAAAGTTCCGAGCACCCTACGGTGGAGGCTGGTCAAATCTGATAAGGCAATCAAGTCTTTTTTAACAAGCCCGGAAGGACGGAAAGCCGACTCGGATTGATATCATATCCATTGTCCAAATTGATGTTCTAGGTTGTTTTGAGATTATAGTTGCTTCTTTATATGTTCTTAAACAAATATTTTATATTTTGCGAGAAGATTTATTTTGTTAAATGAACTATGTCCTGTTTCGATCAAATTTTGAGCTAGTGCTGATTGCGTAAAATGTTTTTGCCTAACTTTACTTTTATGTTTCTCTACACGCTGGCTCACCGCTCTTCCGGTTTCTCCAATGTATAGTTTGCCACAAGAGCAAGAGATTTCATATACTTCAGGATCACTGAAAGGTGCCTTTTTATCTCTAGGGTTGTTTAAAAGTTGCCTTATTTTCACGGATGTTTTAAATATGGTGTCAACGTTGTGTTTTTTGAGAATCACTTCTATTTTTTCTTTGACAACTTGAATGTAAGGTTGGATAACGGTCGTTTTTCTCTGTCTTCCTTTAGCATGTTGTGTTGACTTGTTATTTTGAGTGTATTTTCTAATTGCTTTATCAATTTGTTTGTTTTTATAATCGTTCTGTATCAGGATTTTTGAAAATTTTTGTCATTCTTTTTGTGAGTTATTTTTGCCTGTTATGACGACAGCTCTGTATACCAGGGAGTTGATGATCGATTACTCTTAAGATGGGTGGTAGAGGGAGGAGGCATGTAGGCATCTGGTAGTGCGGGTTGGTTTTCTGTAAGCTTTATATCCTAATGTGTCATCAAATCTTTTGTTAACCATTAGGGCCAAAAAAGGCAATTTCCCATTTTGTTTATTCTCCATAATGAACTGGGTATTAGGGTGTAATTAATTAATGAAATTCAAAAACTCATGTAGTTCATCTAACCCATGTCTTCAGATAGCAAAAGTGTTGTCAACATAACGGCACAAAAATTTTAAGTTTAGTTTGGATTTTTTAAAGATTTATGTTACTTGATGTTCTATAAAGATGTTGGCTGTTACAGGTGAAATTGGAGATCCTATTACTGCTCCTGAAATTTGTTTGTGAAATCGTTATTGGAAGAGATTTATTGAGTATATTAGTTATTAGGGCAGTGGTCTACCAAGGGTATGAGATCAGAGGGCAAGTTTGCAAAGGATTAAGCAATATTGATTGTATCATAGATTTGTACTTTCGTAAAGAGAGATATTCGTCGAAACTCACTAGGATGTCTTGGGCTGCGTGTGAATCTGTTGTATCTTTTAAAAAGGTAAAAAGAGTTTTAGGCATAAGAGTTAGAGTTTTCTGTAAAAAGATTTAGTTCTTTGGGAAGGAAGTTTGCTGGGTTGTACGTTGAAAAATTCATTGCGTTGGCGATTTGTCTTAGTAAAATGTTGTTTTTGTTGATTTTAGGGAGTCTGGATAGTTTTTAAGAGATATGGATAGCAGGTAATAATTTAGATATTGTTTTTTTGCTAATTGTAGAGTCTGTTAAAAGGGTTTTTATTTTGCTGGATATGTTTTTTGTGAGGTATTTTTAATTTTTTTATACATATTGTCAGTTGAAAGGTCCACGATTCTGTTCTTGTGGAATTCTTTATTTTATATTACTTTATTCTAAATGACTTGTGATTTGGAAATCTTTTAGAAATTTAGAGGGTGCCACTGCAAAACTATGTCCTCTCGACAGGGCTATATTCATTTTATTGCTGTGAGGATGATTGAAGATGTTTTATAGTGTGTTATTTAGTGGTTTGTGCTTCACTGTTTGTGATTAAAAAAAGTTTTTATGTTTTTCAGTGGAGAGATCTTTGATCTATCAAGGTTGGTCAAGTAATATGCGGTTCAATGTAGACTAAATGTCAAACCTGAGGGTGTTTAATAGGAAAAGGTGAAGTTTTAATAGTCTTTTAGAGAAGTGTGCAAGACAAATGTGGTATCTTATATTATTTCTTTTAAGAGAAGCAAACTTGTTGTATATAGAATTAATTTAAATTTAGATGTTCTCAAATGGTTTTTCAATTGTAAGAATTGTAAGACGATGCTGTTGTCCCTGCATCGTTTTAAGGATGCTAAAGATGCTAGCAGCTTAGGTTGAGAAGAAATAAGCTTACTAAAAGTATTAGTTTTTAGCATAATATGAACACTTGTCGATTATTATTATATATTTATTTAATTAGGCTATTTTTTTCATTTAGAGAATGAAAATAGTTAGGCTAAATTTAAACTTCCGGACAGTCCGCACGTTCTTGTATGTCTGAAAAAGGAAAGGAGGCGTGGCTTATGTCCGGACTATAAACAGTACCTAATAGTGATTATTTCCTATTTAAAAACTGAAAAGCATTATCACATGAATCCATTATACAAATATGTGTTATTATTGAAACCTGAGAATAGATCAAGTTGAGCCAATAAAAATCTGTGTTTTTTTATTCTTTTTCAAATCTGATAACATAATATGTTGACATAATATTTCACATGATGAGATTTTTGCTACAACACACAGATATACAAGGCAATAGAACAGAAAATATGGATAAACTTCATCCTGACATAAAAGTGTTTTTTTGTTTCATGTAAAACATAGAATACATTTTTTGCTTTAAATATATACCTGAGTCTCCTTTAGAGAACTACGGTATATTTTCTTGCGCAATGATAATATTCAGAAATCTAAAAATCGACATCTACTACTCTCAAAGCAAAAGATTCTTTATTTGAAGCAGCTAATAAATGAGAATAGTCACAAAGTTTAGCTTCAAAAAACTCCATGTCGTTTTCAGTTTCATAATTATACTTGAGTAACACCCAAAAATCCACTCCTAGTACTTTTAAAAAAACAGTTAACAAGTAGCTGCATGAAAATTAACGTAAGAATATATGAAATGAAAATAATTACTTCAGTTACTTTTAGAGAACTAAAAATTATATTTATAACTAAATAATAATATTTAAAAATTGAAAAATCTATTCCTAGTACTTTCAACAAAATATTTCTAAAGATTCTCCATGTAAAACAGCTAATAAATTTTAAAATTAAAAAAAGTCACAAATGTTACCTTAAGTAGAGTCTGATTGATTCTTTAAACTACATAATAATATTATGCAACGCACAAATTTTACTTTCAGTACATTTAGCTAACGGTGAAGACTTTTTTTTCTAGGTTGGGGCAGGACATAGACTTATAATATTGAATGGCACAATTTGTACATAGTGTTATAATATTATACTTTGTAACAATTTTACATAAATCATAAATTATAAATGAACAAATAATTGTAAATCATAAATAATAATGAGTAATAAATAGAGGTATCAAATTGATATTGCCAAAGATTTTTAATATTTCTTAAAGTTTTCAACAATATTTCAAATATTTCCCAAAGCTTTCATAAGATTATAAAGATTGCACAAATTTCTAGAAAGATTTTAAACAGATTTTACTAATTTCTCTTAAATTCACAAAGATTTCTATAATTTGTTGAAGATTTTACATTTTAAATATTTTGCAAAGACTTGAACGATTTCCCAAAGATTAAAAAAATTGTAAAAAAGTTTTGCAAAGACTTCAGATAGATTTAAAAGGTTTTATAAAGACTGCAATGGTTTTTCTACGATTCAACAATGATTTCAAAAATTTCGCAAACATTATAAAATATCAAAAAAATATTTCAAATATTTCTCAAAGATTTCAGAATGATTTCACACGGATTCTAATAATTTCACCAAAATTTCACAAAGATTGCAAGTCTTTCACAAATGTTACCAAACATTGCTGAAATATTTGAAATATTTCACAGAAATTTTAGAAAGAGCTTACACAGAGTTTAATAATTGCCCCAAAATTTCACAAAGGTTTTAAATATTTTATAGACATTTCAGATAGATTTTTAAAAGTGCACGAAGATTTCCATGATTTGCCGAAGATTTCAAAAATATTAAAATTATTTCACAAATATTATTAGATATTTTAAAAATATTTTTAATATTTTGCAAAGGTATCAGAAGATTCAAGAAAGATTTCCAAAGATTTGGATGATTGCATTTCAAATATTTTAAAAATGTATTAGAAAGATTTCACACAGATTTCAAGACTTTCTCTAAAATTTCACAAAGATTTTAATCATTTCCCGAAGATTTTTTACAAATTTTATATATTCCGCAAATATTTCAAATACTTACCACACATTTGGGATAGATTCATAAGATTTTATAAACACTACAATAATTTTGCAAAAATTGCCTAAAATTTCTCAAATATTACTTTATATTTCAAAAATATTATGAAAATATTTTAAATATTTCACAAAGATTAAAACGATTTATAACAAATTTAAAAAATTTTTAAAAAGTGTTGAAAATATTTCAGATAGATCAAAAAGATATATCAAAGACTTTAATGATTTTACTAAGATACAACAACGATTTTAATAATTTCACAAATATTATCAAATTTTTTAAAAATATTCCACATATTTCCCAAACATTTTAGAAAGACTTCACACAAATTGTAATAATTTACTCAAAAATTTCACAAAGATTTCAATAATATAAAAAATATTATCAAACATTTTGAGAAATTTTTCGCAAAGATTTCCAAAGATTTAAAAAAAATTCACAAAGATTTTAATGATTGCCTAAAGCTTTCAAATATTTTTTAAATATTTTAATCATTTTGAAAAAATTTTGCATACATTTCAAAGATTGCACGAAGATTGCAATGATTTCTTAAAGATTTCATAAGGATTTAAGAGATGACGTTAAGATTTCAGATAGATTTAAATGGTTTCGTAAATACTTTAGTGGTTTCCCAAGTATTAATAAATATTTTAAAAATATTTCAGGAAAATTCGCAAAGATTTTCAAAAATATTAATTATTTCTTAAAGATTTTGCAAAGGTTCCCCATAAGTCACAAAAATTTTAGATAGATTTTAAGAGTGCACAAAGATTTCAATGATTTTCCGATGATTCCACGAAGATTTCAATAATTTAGTAAACATTATAAGATATTTTAAAAATATTTTAAATATTTCTCACAGATGTCCAAAGATTTAAAAAAAAATGTACAAAGATTCACTAAAGTTTCTGAGGATTTCTCAAATATTTGAAATATTTCGCAAAGATCGAAGATTGCAATGATTACTCAAAGATTTCACAAAGATTTCAATAATTTTACAAATATAATCAGATATTTTAAAAATATTTAAGATATAATTTGATATTTTGAAAAGATTTTGAAAGATATCAGAAAGATATTTATGATTTACTAAGGGTTTTAAAGATTTCAAATATTTCGCAAAGATTTCTGATATATTGAAAAGATTTTACAAAGTTTTCAATTACTTCACAAAAATGTTTAATAGATTTGAAAAAGTGCACAAGATTTTAATAAATTTACAAGGATTTTACGAAGATTGCAGTACTTTTACCAATATTATCAAATATTTCGCAGATTTGCAAAGACTCCATTAGGATTTCACAAAAATTTCAATGATTTTTTTAAGTTTTCACAGAGATTTTATATATATTTTAAAATGGCAATGATTTGACAAAGATTTATTAAAAAATTCACACATATTTAAGTGATGTTCCAAAAATCTTCCAAAAATTTTCCAAAAATTTCACATAGATTTCGCAAAGATCTTGAATAGATTTCAAACATTTATGAAACTTCCTGAAAGATTTCAGAGATTGCAATGGTTTACAAAAGATTTCAATAATTTTACAAATATTACTAAATATTTCAAGTATTCCGCTAATATAACGAAATATTTCAGAAATATTACAATGATTTCCTGGAGATTTTAAAAATCTTACAATGATTAGAAATATTTCGCAAAAACTTCGGATAGGTTACAAAGATTGCATGAAGATTCTGATGTTTTCCCTAGGATTTTCTAAAGATTTCGCCAATATTTCAGAAAGATTAAATAGATTTCACAAAAACTTAAATTATTTTTCAAGGATTCCAATAATTTCACAAATATAACCAGATATTTAAAACATATTTTTAATATTTCGCAAAAATTTTAATGATTTGCCAAAGATTTTTAAGATTTCGCAAAAATTTCGGATAGATTCAAAATATTTTATAAAAATCGCGAATAGATCTAATATATGGCTCAAAGATTGCAAGGATTTCCCATAGATTTCAATAATTTTAAAAACGTCACCAAAGATTTAAATTATTTCGTAAATATTTCCAAATGTTTTAGAAAGATTACAATGTTTTCATAAAGAATTCAAAGATTTACAAAGATTTCAAATATTTCGCAAAGTTTTCAGATATATTTTAAAGATTGCACGAAGATTTTAATGATTTTTACAAAATTTTATAAAGATTTCGCAAGGGTTTTGAATAGATTAAAAAGATTTTACAAAGATTTCGATGATTTCCCGAAATTTGAATAATTTCACAAATATTACCAAATATTCAAAAAATATTTTAAATATTTTGCAAAGATTTCCAAGATTCTAAAAGACTCTGCATAGGTTTAAAATATTTTGTAAGAATTTCAGATTGATTTCAAAGAATGCACAAAGATTTCAATGATTTCCCAAAAATTTTATATAGATTTCAATAATTTCACAAATATTGTCAGATATTTAAAAAATATTTCAAATATTTCGCAAAGATTTTTAAAAGTTTCAGAAAGATTCACGCAGATTTTAATCTTTGCCCCTCCTAGTCAATTTTTGGTAAGGGCATTGCCCCCTTCGCCCCCTAGAGCTCCGCTGCTTCTAGTTTTTTCATTTTTAAAATATTATTATGGGGCTTGGGGCATAACCTGCAGTCTTATGAAGGTGAATTTTTTCCACATTTTTAATTTAAAAACTTACTAGTTGTTTTACATGGAGTAACTTATGATCTACTTCTTCAAAATATTAAAGGAGGATTTCGGGTGCTGCTTAATATTACTGTGAGATTAGGATCATAATTTAAATTTTTATTAAGGTGAATTTTGTTATTTATGTTCTGATTGCAAAATTCATTAGCTATTTAAAGTTGATGAATAAATTTTGGAACTGTTTTCTTGGAAGTACTAGGAGTAGAATTTAGGGCTGTTTAGTATCATTATGGAGTTTTAAACATAACTTTAAGTTTTTATGATTTCAATTTTTGGGGTACTTTTAATTTAGGAATTTTTTGTACTTCTATACATTTTTTGTATTAAAATTAATTGTTTCATTCAAAGATTAATTTATATTGTAAAAAATTTGTCTTACACTGGAACTTAGATTTAATCAGTTCGGATATCAGCGTCCCGAAAATTGATGTTGTAGCGCTTTCTTGATGCGCGGTGCAGGAGTGATTTGTAGAAATCTCTCTAGTATATATACGGGAGCATCTTGTAGAAGATTTTTATTTTCTATAATTCAACATCAACTACTGTTGTCGACTACAATAAAAAATGTAGATCACAGCCGGGACTCTCTTCCTCGCTCTTGCTGTTTTCCTGGATTCTATTGGTAAATATAAAATATAAAATAGTAATATATATATATATATATATATATATATAATTATAAGTACACTAAATAACAAACAGAACTATTCTTTTTTTAGTCTCATGCAATTTTTAAATCAAAACATAAAATTAATTTTAAGACAACACTTTCGTATATCATAGTATATATATTTTTCTATAACAATTGTAGATACGGGACCTTGCACACGCTTTTTCACATGATTTATAAATTTCTGAGAAGAAGTTAATTGAAAATTAAATAGTTAAATTTTCAAATACACTAAATTATTTTATAATATAAAGATTAATTTTCTACACTGAAATATGAACATTCAACGAGATGGTTACATTTGCAACCAAGGAAATGAATTTTCATCAAGAATGATTAAATGGCGACCAAGAAATAGAGTTTTAATGGAACTTTAAACCAAAAAAGGTGAATCATCAAGAAAAAATGTGCAAATTGATATTATCAGTATAGTTTAATTATTATTAAAAAAATAATTTTATTTTACAAAAACACGATCTTTTGAAAAAAGTTGCATCCTCAACCGTCGAAAATTAATTTTCGACAAAACATTATTATTTTTAACAAAAAAAGGCTAAATTTTTACAAAAGAAGATACATTTTCAAAAATATTTTTAGCTGATCTGCAAAGTTTAATTGTTGAAGGTGATTGTGGAACATTTTTCACTTTATTAATACATTAAGAATGTAATTGCGATGTATGTAAATAGGGTACGTCACCCTTGCCAAGATAACATATTTAGAAATGATTTTTCTTTCTAAGGATGAAATTTCTATTATTCACGCACCTTACATATTTTAAATTGTTTTCTTTACGCCTTGTGTTTAATTTGGACAAAAATATTTGTTTAATTTTTAATGAATTCTATTTAGCAGTGAGTCATTTTTTAAGTGCATTCATCACATTGCTATTCGTAACGTTTTTATTTACCATTATTCAGCAAAAACCAAATAAATTCAATTTATAAAATCAATAATAAAAAATGTAACTTTGCTTTTACTTAAATACAATAATTTTTATGAAAAGATGACACATAGTTAGTAATTGTTTAGGAAATAAAATACACTCGAACTACGACTTACCGACCGCTGTTACACTGGACGAGGTGTTCCAAGCGACCAAAAGAGAGGCGCTTGAACCATAAAAAGCCACAAGCAAGAAAGAGAAGAAAAAGGGTGCGGAGAACCCCGATTTACCGTAAATGCCATGAAACGCACCTCTGAAACTGCTGGTTAATCGGAGTCCTAGTGCAAACTATTGTTATTTAAAATTACACGATAATTTTGACTTTTGTCTCAAATGAAAGAAAAAACTTCAAATAACTTAAAAGGTCTGCAGATATAAATTTATTTGTAGGAACAACCTGGAGAGATGCAAATATTTAATTTTTCAGAAACAGCTATAATTTTTCATAAACTACGTTTCTATTTTAAAAAAGAGATTTACAAAATAAATTACCAAATATTTAAAAAATAAATTTAATGCTCAAAATCAATTTTTTTTTAAAGAATGTTGCTCTTTTTCTATAATTAAAAAAGTCATGGATAGTGCAGCTTTTTAGCATAAATTTGAAATCTATGCATCTAACATAATTGATATATATCCAGTCTCATCAAGTAGAATCTAAGCGACATGATATAGAAAATTTTAATTTAGTTTGACTAACAATTGACATAGTAGGTACAACATAAAATTGTTTGTCTTTTTTCACGTTGAAGATGCGTGGAAGAGAATAGAGATTAATTTTCAAACAAGTCTTATTAGAGTGTACTTCTAGTTGGAAGAATGGTTCGTTATAATATCAGATTCTGTACAATTTATTTTTTCTTTTGAATAAGATTTTAATTTTGCTTATTCTTAGATACTCAAAGTTTCATTTTTGTACCAACTAATTTAAAATCTGTTTATGCCTTTATTTTACTACTTCAACTGAAAATATATGCATTTTTAAACCAATTTAACTTTGAGAATTTTTAAAAAAAAATAAAAATTTTAAGTTCAAATGGCTTCTTTGAGCTTTAGTATGCTTGAAGCAGGGATTAGAACCCCTTATTCTTAAAGGGTGTGGGGACCGTACTAGTTCAGCAAGGGTCCGGTCGGGACTCGCAGACATAAGAAACCTTCTAACCTCGGGTCTGACCTACATGAGGTCTAACGGCTCAGCGCCGCCACCCAGGCAAAATGAAAAATAAAACACGCTATATTTTTTTACTTTTTTTTTCAATTTTATGCTAAAAAAAATTTGTTTTGTATTTTTTGCGCTAAATCGTTATCGACCTAGGGCTGCCACCTTATAATTGGATGTTAAAGGAGCACAAAAGGTTTTTTCAGCATAAAAATAGCAAAAAAAAAAGCAAAAAAATATAGCGCGTTCCATTTTTTATTTCGCCTTAGTGGCAGCGCTGAGTTGTTAGACACAAAATGATGCAATTCTACATGCTTCTTTCTAACTTGCATTATATAAGAATTACAACTTTATTTATTTTTTTTTAATTCTTATAATTTTTAATATGTGCATCATATGTGTATGTTATATCATGTATATGATATATGCATGTATATGTGTGTATTATGTCATTCATATAATGATAATAATAATGATAATAATAATAATAATCGTATGTGTATATAAAAAAGAAAAGTTGCCGAAACTTTATGTATCATGCATCAGTGAATCTAATTATAACAAGATACTATTCAAATGTTATTTTATGCAGTAACGGCAGTTGTCATTGTGTTCTTTTTCAGAAACATTGCCAACACAGCAACTAATTTTAAATAATTTTAAAGTCAGATGAAAATCATTGCTATGTCCATTTAACGTCATGAGAATTAAATTCTAATTCAAATTAAGAATTACCATTCACTCGCAACAACTACAAGTGAAAAGAAATATTTATAAGACGTCAGACTGACGCATCCTGATTAACTGTTTCACCCAGAATCAGAAAAAATAATCGGGACACCAAAGTACGCGATAAGTGAGTGAAATCATAGGAGCTTTAATATCGACAAAGGAAATAAATGAATTTGTAAAACATTCCATTTTTCAGTTCCCCAATTGCGTGAGGCAACAATTTTTTTTCTTTCTTTCCTTCTGTCTTTTTCTTTTCTCTATTTAATCATTCTAGTTGATATTATATTTAACACAAAAATCAATATTTACCTATTACTGTTTCTTCATACAGAATTAATTAGTGCCGTAGAGCCACCAGAGGTGACTTTCACGCAATTATTTTCTAGATACAACGGTTTCTTGCCTTGTAAGCGAATACTTAAATATGACATTGCTAGACGGTATCCCAACTACGAACGAATAGGTGATCACATTATGATGCGTCCAGCCAGGACTATGATAGCAATGGGTGATGCCATTGGATAGATAGGTGCCAATACATATTACAATAATTGGAGAGGAGATTATGTTCAGCCACTATGGAAATTATTTCTCCAGATAGGACATGAAAAACGTTGGGTATTTGACATAAAGAGTAAGGACTGGGTAACTCTAGAAGAAAATGAATTTAAAGAACTGGGTTTTGGTTGTCGTTAGGAACTTGTTAAAGTGCATCAACAAACTGCTGATAGATATAAGGGTTAAGTGAACAGACCAGTAATGGACGCACGGGCACACATGTATGCATACAAAAAAGCAAACGATGAAACAAACATATTACAAGCCACTAAAGCTCAAAAATTACAAAACAATCAAACATCTATTAATGACAGCATTGCATTAATTAAGGAAAGATACGAACACGAATATAATACTGCGTTTCGCCAACATATACAACAGAGCGGACATCACTTTGATTATTACTCATCAGGCCCTAATTAGGTTGTAATTAGACATAGCGACAGTTTCAGTTAGAAGTTTACGCTTTTCACTGTTATCTCTAGTTGGAATTAAAATTCAGCTCACGACAACCACATTCAGATATCACGTATCCTTAAACACTTTTAACAACGACAAAATCACATAAAAAAATATTTTTAAAACATAAATTCCTGAGTAATAATCTCTGTACTGTTAGTTTTGAGTCCACTGTACTATACACAGGTGTAGATATGACGAAAGACGGGCGCAGCCGCAAAGGTGTTAAATCAGTGAATTCTTTTCTTGTCGGGACCTTGATTTATTGTCTATTCAGTGAAAATATGGAACGTGTCGCATTAGCTGTACCTGTCTTGTGAGAAATAACAATTCTCCGAAAACAAGAGAAAATAGTGATGGGATTTTGCGACGAGACTTTTTTAGAATTTCGCGTACATTATCCTCATCTACTTTGTCCGGTAAAATAGCGAAAAAATTTTTGTCTCACAGTTTACGTTCCTTACTGTTACTCCATGCTATCTATAAAGTCAGAAAGGTACACTAGTTACGCGGAAAACTTTTCAATTTATTGTAATTTATTGTGAACAAGGATTTTGCATAAAGCGAAATTTACTATAATATTCTACTCTCTTACTGATTTGATTTAAATTAAGGTGCACTTTCGAATAGCTGAATTCTTCGATTTTCTTTGAATTTCCGCATAATTATGTACTTTGATGCGCTGATTACGAATTGAGATACAAATGTTCTTTTTCAAGTACTTCTTTCCACGAGTGATAGTTTTCGAGACAATTAGTAATACATCAAACGATCAACTATTTCGGTACTGTACATTACCGTGGTAACAGGCCCTAAGTGGCGACAAAAAGTTATTAAGTCACAGAAATAACGTTGGTCAAATCCCTACCCCTCATCCAGGTCGTGTGGGGGCGGAAAGGCACCCATTGTGCGTATTGTCTCCGATGAACGCAAAAAGTCATAATTTTTATGGTTTTTTAAAAATAAAAATTGATTATCACTAATTTTCGCGAAAATTATCACTCTTGCAAAAAAATGTACGGTAGAAAAAATGTATTTTGATGAGATGCATATTGGCTTCAATAAACGCAATAAACCATGATACAAGTTTGTAGAAAACCGGAGAAATCAGCTATTCGATACTTTATTCACTATTTGAAAAGAATAGTTGTAGCAAGTCTCTCCGTCTATATCGATCATCAACACAAACTCTACGCAGACACACTTGAACATTTATTGTCATATCTTGGAAACCCGTTATCATTGTTGAAGTTTTATTAGCTTTGATCAAATATAAGATTTCATGAATCGCCTTCTGTAAATTTTAGTTATTTTGATAAGTATTCTACGAGGTGTGTTCAAAAAGTAAGGTGACTTTTCAATTTTCGCGGGCTACGTACATTCAAGTAATGAATTTTTCTTTTGTTGTGTTAGTACACTCCTCACGATCATATGTTTACAGTTTTGACTATATAGCTCGTGTTGTTTTTCTGGCAGAGGCGTAAAAGGTTAGAAGGGCTTGGTGTGCTCGGCGATTTTCTTCTTTCGAAAAAAATGGAGCAAAGAGTTTGCATTAAATTTTGTGTGAAAAATGGA
>JAUELO010036033.1:0-10519 GCA_032357855.1 Amphibolips quercusostensackenii | reverse complement strand
TCTTCTTTTTAGTAATAAAGAATGTAAACAAACCGTCTAGTGTCTTTGTTTTAAAAACTTTAACATGAAAAAAACTTTGTGTTTTAAACTGTCTCGGAAGGTACAGATCACTCTCTCATTTATCATATATAAAATGGAATATATAATTTTTGTTTTGTAACTGTAAAATAATATAATGAGAAATTTCTAGTTATTTTTGAGTTTCTAAATTCATAATACATAAAATATTCATTTCCGCTGATAACAAGATGCTTAAATGAATTGTTTAAAGAATTTATTATTGTTTATAGACATTTTCTCTTAGAATGGACCTAGAAAGTCGCGTTTTTTCCCCAATTTTTCCACTTTTGGTCTACTTTCAAATTACAGTGAGGTAATAACTAATTCATGTTAACAAGCATAATATTTTAAACAATTTATTATTATTTTTAATAATATTCTTATTGAATAATCTTAGAAAGTTGCGGGTTTTTCGTGAAATTTTTAACTCTTTGTTTACTTTTTATTTAGAATGTGATAATAGTTACTGAAATTTAACTAAAATAATTGTTTGAGCAAAATATTATTGTGTATAACTATTTTCTCCTATAGCGATGCTAGATAGTTGTGGTTTTTTCTGAAATTTTTCACTTTTTGCCAACTTTTCACTCAGAGTGAGGTAATAATTCATTACTGCAATTCTAAAATTTTTGCCCTTTCGTCTACTTTTTGCTTCGTGAGGTATTAATTAATGCAAGCTAACAAAAATAATTGTTCTAACAATTTTTAATAGCTTACAACTATCTACTGCTACAATAATTTTTTAGTGCTCAGTAACTACTTAATGGAAAAATTACATTTATTACATGACCCACATAGAAAATTTAAAGAATATTTTAAATATCTAAATCAAAGTTAAAATATGTAGAAAAAACCGCAGCTTTTTAGATATTATCTAGGAAAAGAGAATTATAAGCAATTACAAATTTATTGAAATTGAATTAATTATGAGTTCACGAAGTGAAAAATTTATAGAAAGTGGACAATTTCAGAAAAAAACGCAACTCTCTATGTAGTATTATCAAAAGAGAATATAAATAAAAATGAAAATAAATCATGTAAATCATTATAATTAATTATTCGCTCATTGTAATTAGAAAGTGGACAGAAAGTGAAAATTTTTCAAAAAAACTGCAACTTTCTAACAGTATTATAGGAGAGTATCATTATAAATAATAAAATTTTTTAATAATTATTTCTGTTAAATTTAATTAATCATTGCCTTGCTCTAACTAAAAAGTTGAAAATCAGTTGAAAAATTCAGAAAAACCGTGACATTCTAACACTGTTCTTGAAGAGAATTGCTAAAAACAATCATAATTTGTTTAAAAAATTTATGTCAACATCTAATTATCAGTGGAAAATAGTATTATGTGTTAGAAACTATTAGTCTTTACAAAAAACGGCAAAAAAAATCATAATTATGGGGTTTATTTGGGAACCTATAAAACAGACTTGTAGGAGTAATGTTTAAAAAGTAATAATTTAATCGTACTCTATGTCTAATTATGAAGAGAAATGTTGAGTTTCAACTCGATTTACCTAATAGTGACGATTCTGAATAAAATGTGATTATATTTGTAATATAGCATAAACAGATTTAAAAATAATAAAAGTAGTATATAATTTCAATGCACCTGTAATAATATAGCATATAAAATATGTAATTAATTAGTTTTCTTTCACTTTTTCAATTTTATTATTAAAAATATACATTTCAGAAAAAAAACTTTAAATAGAAAAAAGTTCCGTCTTGTCATCCTCTACAAGCATATATTTTACTTTATTTAATTTTTCAAACTTTGAAATTTGGATATCTCAAGCCACTTGGACAATTCTTTTTCGCGTTTTCGAGCGCTCGTCCCCTTATTGCATCCGTGCCCTCAATTTACCTATGCTACGGAACCACCATTATTCCATGCACGTTCCGCTAGCACTTTAAAAACAGAATTTTTTTTCTTTGTGAATTCAATTTTGATTTTTTTAAGGTTATTAAAAACTGCAAATATTAATTTACGAAAAACAACCCCTATCTATTTTCTGTTTGGGTATCAATGCGATGGGTATTAGTACCCATCAAGAACTACTTCTAGCATATTTAAAGAATCCCGTCGCAGCTATCTTCATCTAAAACATGAAAAAAGTTCAAGTTAAAAATAATCACACCAAACACTTTGTTATTACTCAAGTTGCTATCAGTATTCCATAATTTAATAAAAAAATCCAAAAAATCATCCGCTATATCACACCGGACAACAAAATGTGACCTATGCGCTCACGAAATAAACAGAATAAACAGGGGAATTTAATGATTTCATGGAATTAAAGGAATTGACGAAATTCAAGATATTTGAGCAATTCGCGGAATTTGAAGAATTCGTGGAATTCAATGAATGTATAGAATTTAATAAATTCATAGAATTTATTAAATTTATAGAATTCGTGGAATCCATTGAATTCGCGGAATACATGGGATTCACGGGATTTGTAGAATTTATAAAATTCACTGGATTGATAGAATTTAAGTAATTTCTTGGATTTAACGAAATTTAAGAAATTCAATGGATTCACAGAATTTAATAAATTCTCGAAATTCTTGGGATTCACAGAATTTAATAATTAACGGAATTTTTTGAATTCGTGGAATTTATAGAATTCCGGGGAATTCTATGCATTTGAGGCATTTGAGGAATGTGAGGAATTCCAGGAATTCACGGATTTCATAGAATTAAGTGAATTCGTAGTATCCCATGAATTTAAGGCGTAAGCGAAATCCAAGGCAATCACGTACTTTAAGGAATTCCAAGAATTCTAGGAATTTAATGAATTTAAGGAGTTTAGGAATTCTTGGTATTCACAGGATTTTTGGGGATTCGCTGAATTCTTAGAGATTAACGAAATTCTTAAAATTTACGGAATTCTTAGGATTCGTAGAATTCTGTGAATCCACGGAATTTTCGAAAATTCACGGAAAGCTTGTCAATTCACGAAATTCTTGTAATTCATGGAATTCTCGGTATTTATGGAATTCTTGGTATTCACTGAATTCTTGGAATTCAGGGAATTCTTGGGATTTGCAGAATTCTCAAAATTCACGACATTTTTGAAATTCACAGAATTCTTGGGATTCACGGATTTCTTAGAATTCACAGAATTTGTGGAATGTAAAAAATACGTTAAATTAATACAAGTAGCGAAATTTACAAAATTTGTGGAATAAGTGGAATTCAAGAAACTCATAAGATTTAATGAATTGTTGTAATTCACGGAGTTCTATAAGTTCATGGAATTCTTTTAATTCACGGAATACTTGTAATTCACGTAATTTTCGGTATTCATGAAATGCTTGGAATTTATGAAATTCTTGGGATTTGCAGAATTCTAAGAAATTCACGACATTCTTGAAATTCACAGAATTCTTGAAATTTAAGGATTTCTTGGAATTTACAGAATTATTAATAATTCACGGAATTCTTGATAAGTCATGGAATTCTTGAAATTCACGGAATTCGTTAAATGTAAAGAATAGGTGAAATTAATGGAAGTTGCGGAATTGATGAAATTTTAAAATAAGTGGAATTCAAGAAGCTCATTAAATTTAATAAATTCTGGTAGTTCAGTAATGGATTGGAGGAAATTCAAAAATTTAAAGGAATCATCTGAACTCAAAGAATTCACAGAATTTGAGATATTTACAGGATTAAAGGAATTTACGGAATTCACGGAACTCACGGAATTTAAGAAATTCAATAAGTTCACGAAATTTAAGAAATTCACAGCATTCACGGAATTCACAGATTTTAAGGAATTTACGGAATTCAAGGAATTCCCTCAATTCACGGAATTTACGGAATTCACGGAACTCACGGAATTGGCGAAACTCTAAGAATTCGCGAAATTCAAGAAATTCACCGAATTCAAGAAATTGACAAAATTCACGGAATTTACAGAATTCAAAAAATTCAAGAAATTTAAAGAATTTACGAAATTATAGGAATTCAAGGAATTCACGGAATTCACGGAATCCACGTAATGCACAGAATTTACAGAATTAACGGAATTCAAGGAATTAACGGAATTCAAGGAATTCACGGAATTCAAAGAATTCAAGGAGCCACGGAATTCACAGAATTAACGAAATTCATAGAATTCAAGGAATTTACGGAATTCAAGGAATTCACAGAATTCAAAAAATTCACGGAACTCAAGAAATTCACAAAATTCAAGGAATTCAAGGAATCTAAGAAAGTCAAAGAATTCAAGCAATTTACAGAATTCACGCAATTCAAGGAATTCAAGAAATTCGCGGAATTCAAGGATTTCAGGGAATTCAAGGAATTTAAAGAATTAACTAAATTCACAGAATTCATGGAATTTACAGAATTCCCGAAATTCAACGAATTTTCCAGATTCCAGGATTTAAGGAACTTTATAAATTCCTTAAATTTTATGAATTCTGTGAATTTCTTAAATTTTGTGGCTTCTTTGAATTCTATGAATTCTGTAAGTATCTTAACTTCTTAAATTCCGTGAATTCCTTGAGTTTCTTTAATTTCGTGATTTCTTCAAATTTCGTGAATTCATTAAATTCTACGCATACCTTAAATTCCTTGAATTCCTTGAATTTTACAAATTCCACGAATTCCATGAATTTCTCAATTTCCATAAATGCCTGAAATTCCGTAAATGCCCATAATTTGGTGAATGCCAATAATTCGGCGAATTCCATAAATTCCTTGAATTTGATGAAATCCTTGAATTCTACGAATATACTGATTTTTTTGAATTTCATTAATTCTCTAAATCCCTTGAATTCTTTGAATTTAGTCAATGCCGTGAATTTCCTGTTTTCCATAAATTTCTTGGATTTCTCAAAATCCTATTATCAATAAAATTTATTTAAATTCTTATTTTATGAAAAGTTTGGGTTTCAATGCAAAATGAAGTGAATCGATATTTAAAGAATTATAAATTTCATGTAATAAGCTGTTACGTGGTACGAGAATTCCCACTTAAAATTATATCTTCTACTTCTTTCTGCACGTGCGATTGCTTAAGCTTGTTTAGTGCATTACTTATGATTATTTTTAATTTACTTTTAATTCCTTTATATTCTTTGTATTCTTTTGAATTCTTGTATCGCTTACATTCTTTTAACCCGATTCCCGTATCGCTTTATTTTTCCTACGTTAACCGTATAGGGGGGTCAAATCGACCTGGTGTCTCAAAAATGTAGTAGATATGCATACAAAATTCTGGGAAAATTCGTAGATCACTTTTGAACCTTTCACATTATGATGAAATTATGGAATTCTATATTCGTTAAATCAGAATAATAAATACTTAACAATAAATTTTATGGTTTTGAGTTACAGTTAAAGGTTTGAGTTTTTTCTTCGGTCAAACTTACCCCCCCCCCCCCCCACCGATACGGGAATCGTGTTAACTTTTTTGCCATTTTTCTAAGTCCTCGGAAATACTTGCATTTTTGTAGCATCCTAAATTCTTTTTTCTTTTTGAATTTGGTTCAAAATTAATAATAATTTGTCATTTATTTCACAGTAAATCTAAGAAATAATTAACAAAACTACGTAGTTTAACCTTAATCTAATTAAACTTTTTTAATAACCAGTTGTACTGTTAACAAATTTGGTGAAGTCATCCACATCACTTATTAATGATGCAGTTAAATTATTGTGTTGAAAATTTAACCATGCTGTCAAATAATCGTCTTTTTAATAAAAAGTTTAGTTATATGGTTTTAAAATTTCCCTTCATGGAATGAAACTTCATCTTTTTGAGTTGGCAAATTCTGGGTTGAAAATTCAACCATCTTCTCAAAGGTTTGCCTTTTTAAATTGCATACTCAACTCTTTCGTTTGAAATAGCAAGAAGAGCCTTTACTGATGTAGTTTTCTTAAAATTACAAGTCTTTGCTTCCTTTTCACAGAATTAAATGCTTTGGGAAATCCGTAATCAGGTTGACAGGCATCAGGTTAACGGTCACGGGAATCAGGTACAGGACAGCGTTTATAAGATGAATCAGAAGACCCTGAAACGAGGTCTATTGATCATAAGCAATACACTGTGGAGATTTAGCTAGATAACTCTTATAAATAGTGATAAGAGCTTCTACTGTCAATTTTTCCAAGTAACCATTTTAGGATCCGTCAACTTGAACAAAAAGACATAAAACATGAACAACACCTAAGGCCAAATTAGACACTTATCAGAGTTGAAACACTGCATCCACAAGGTCAATACTTGTAGTATATGTTTGATAGTATATGCAGAACCTTTTGCCCACCTTTTGCTCTCACCTTCTTTCACACTTTATCAATCACTGTTTAATTAATTTAGGCAGCATGTCGACTCCTTCCACTTCAATGCAAATGAGCAATTTTTTGCAAAATATTTCAATGTTCACAAGCTGAATCTCTCAATTATTTGATGAGATAAAAAACCTTATATTTACAATAAGTGATTTTCAAAATATATCTTTCAAAATTGTCAACTCATAAAGAATGACATAGTATATTTTTGTTTAATTTTTAGTGATTCAACTTAAGATTGTTAAAAGTTTAATTTCTAAATTAATTTTTGCTAGTTTTAATTAAGGAAATTTTATTTTCTTTTTAAGGTGGACTTATCTCTGGATCTTCTACCGTCGGATCTTCAGTAGGCTTCACGCTTCATTGCTTCCAGCTCCCCCTTGAGCGTCAACTAACGGCCTCAAAGCTTGTGCAGTCAGTGTTCTATCGGAAGTTATTTACATCGCACCTTTCTGGTCGTTAATGTCCCCTACTATTTGAGGTTTAGATACTATATATAATGTTATAAAAGTTAAAATAAAAAAAAGCGTTCGATTCTGTGCCCACAAGACCCGAGGCCGGCCCAGGATTGTGAAATAAGAGTACTATAAGGACTCATGCCTCACACCTCCCCCTCTTTGACACAAATCATAAGACAAAGCCTACAATAAAACATAAAATATAATACAGGTCAAGCTCTGAGTATTGCCGTTTTCGGAGCAGTAGGGGAGCTTTACATCAAGAAGCCGTAAACCCCTTACCTTAAGCGCGTTTACGCTTTAATGCGTGAAGAAAAATGCAGCTGACAAACTCCCAAAATTGCCGCGCATCGGATAGGTTGAAAATCTATCTCAAAAATCGTTTTATGTACGTAGTGTACACATCAGGTTTCGTGAACAATCAGTGCCACCTGTCGGACCCAGTCAAATCTCAGGATGCTTTTATTCAGTGTATTTGTAACGATATAAATTTTAGGGTCTTAGAGCTTTCAAAATATATACTTTTACTTACACGGAGTGCATCTCGAAAGCTATTATTGACTAGCAGTGTATTGATGCGACGTATCGATTGATCGATATTTGTTGAAACTCAAATAAGAATTAATAATTGAAATAATATGTACAAATTAAATATTAATAATATCAATAATTAAAAAAAAACTCGGTATATAATACTTTTATTTCTGTCCTGAAATAATAAAAAGAATTGGAATAATAGATTTTACTCGATATCAGGGAATTACCTACAGACTACTACGCAGGAAGGAATAGAGTAGATTTTCAGCATTTCTTAAAATAAGTCATTGAGCTATTATTTGTATCAACACGTGCCGTAGAACAGCTTCTGGCGAAAATTCGTATTGTACACATCCATTCAACGCATTAGTCGTATTAGGTCTTGAATCTAAAAGGCGGAGCCATGCGACCTAATTTCTAATTAGCAAAATGACTACTGAATTCTATGACTGAACCTGCGACACTTGTTATTGTGTAATTAAGTCTTTTGTATTAAAAAACTTTTTGATTATGTTTGTACTCGGAAATATCATAGGATTGTTGTAATTTTATAAAAAAATTTAGCTCAAATCATTTGTAATCGTATAGCAGGACGCTGCGTTATGAATAATTATAAACAATTGTGAATTAAGTGATTAAAATTTTGAAAGCTATAAAAGTAACAATTTGTTAAATTAAGACAGTGATAGTAAAGACCTGTCAATAATTATCTGTAAACCATCAACTGTTGAATATAGTGGTTAAACACAGTGACTGCTGTCAAATTTATTTTCGCAAATTAAGTGCGCTAAGTCGACGATTTGGCGATTAATTGGGTAAGTAATGTAAAGGTGAATCTTTTTAGAGTCTTTTGTGCGCCGTGATATATGATAATTTTTAACTCATAGCTGCTTTTTTAAATGTAAAATCAGAATGTAACACTTCTCCGGCATTACCCTCCTTTAGGGTAAAGTCAAGTATACTTTACCCACTTATCAATTACCCTGCTGGACATTTCTCTGTTTCCTAGCCGACTTAACCTACATTAAATAAACACCTTTAACATTCTGTACCCTTAGTTTTTTTTGTGTGCAAATTATTTTGCATGTGTGCGTTCACCGCGCTACGCAGATGTGTCATCATATGCGACGCATATCGCTCGCACGTCGAGAAGGTCGCACGCGTAACGTGATTACGCGGAAACATAACTAACTTCCTTCAATAAAATAATTGTAAAATAAATTTTAATACATTTAGAAAATAGTGAAACTCAATTCAACACATTATTTTAAAATATCTCATTTGTGAAAATTAGATTTTTAAATCAGTCTGCCAACATTAGTAAATTAAAAACATACCTACAACATTTAAATTTATATCTAAACTGTTTTTTAATTTTTTTTCTGTAGAAATTTGTTTAAAATAATTATTTCTAAAATATTACTAATTTACATTACAATCTTTAAAAAATAAGTTTATCAATAACATTTAATGCATAAATAGATGCCTACCATAAAATGCGAGGTATATGCCTCGCACGAACTTGCCTCTTACAAAATGCGACGCATATGCACCACACCCTGCACGCACTGCGTGCGTCGCATGCCGCGGGAGTAGTATGCCTAGCACGATTGTGATCTGGGAACATGTCTACAAAAGTGATTTAAATTGTATTATTTGGTTATAATGTCAAGTTTAAAGGTATGTAAAACATAAAAATCAAACATTAGCTATCGCATGTTTGATTCTTAGATGAATGTAAAAAGTTGGTCAAAGTGACATCACAACCAGTTATTTCTCTAAAAGCACATTTATGCACTTAAAGATTGTTTGAAATAAAATAAATACATTATGAAGACTAATACGACGGAAATTGAATGCAACGATTGGCAGCGAAAGTGGTTATTTCCGAAAATAAAAAATGGGGTGACCGAGAGGGCATTAAATTTTCTGTTCCACTAATATCATCAAAACAGCTTAAGTGCAAAAAAAAAAAAATTAAAAGTGTGGATTCAAAAAAATGTGGCGAAAACTTTTTTTATTGTCAAACATGAATTTAGACATTTTTATGCTGCTAAAATATGTTTAAGAAAGAATGCTTATACATCTTTGTGAAGCCATGAAATATGTATTTGACAAGCCGTAAAAATAACAATGATTAGTTTGCTATATTTGGCATTGCAATATATTTTTAAATACTTGCGCAAGTTACGTGGATCCCTTTCAATACATAAATTTAATTATATATCATAGCAAACTTTTTGAAATGTGGTTTAAAAATAATTTAAAAAGTTTTGGGCCACAGAGTTTACCGTGCATATAATAATTTTTAATTGTTCAAATTATTTAGAAGCCTTTACTTTTGGTTTCTAATAAAAAACAAACAAATTTGACTTTTTCTGAGTCTCTTTAACCATGAAATTTACTGTTAGGAATTTCTCTCTTTCAAAGGTTATGCTTTTTAATCTTTTATGTAAAATTTTTTAGTAACTTGCGAATAATTAGTATGAAAGAAGATATTAAAAAAAAATTTAATTTAAGAAAATTTAGTTTGTTAATGGGCAATGTATTTAAATCATACAATATCACTTTAAAAATTGGATATTGCAGATTTTGGACACAGTATGAAGAAAATTGTAAAAACTAAAGCAATGCAAAAAAAAAACCAAATGAGCGAAACCTTGGCAAATTTTTTTTTTTACAAGCTGGTGGATTGTTATGATAAGAATTCAGTTTCGCTTAAGGTATAAAGCTAGGTACCTTATTAGTAGAAGGATAGCGTACAGAATTTATCACATGTTGTTTGCTTTGTTAACAGTTTGTTTTAACAGAAGATGTCGTAATATCTCTTCCACGTATTCTATACGCGTGGACATTTTTTATAATTTTGCAGGTTATTTGGATAATCCCTACGACGAGTAAACAAATAGTGACTAGTATATAAGAGTATACGTGTTCAATTTGAGTCATTCGCCGCTTATAAAATCTACATGAAAAAATGAAGATCCTTATCAGCACGCTTCTTCTTACAATAGCGGTTTTTGTACACTTTGGTGGTAAGTGTGCTCAATTCCATATAAATCCTAAATCTAAAAATAAAATAATACACATTTTCTAAATAAAAAGTATAAAACTATAAGCTAACCCCATATCTAAATCGGGAGGAAACCCTTT
>JAUELO010036017.1:0-10519 GCA_032357855.1 Amphibolips quercusostensackenii | reverse complement strand
AGCATAAAGTAGTGATTTCTACACGGGTGTGAAATTTTCTGTAAGAGGTACAGCCAGCTAGAAACGACGATAAATTTATAAAATATGAAAAATTGCAGGTATCTAACGATTTTTTGAAAATATACGAAAGTTTGCAAACGTTTTTGATAAATTTACGTAGGAACCCGGACTAAATGTACATGAAATGACTTTACGTGTATTTTCAATTTCAAAAACATTCTATTAGGTGCATTCTATAAACATTTAAAAGTAGGGCTATTTTAATTTATAGTATTTTTTTGATAATATTTTGTATAAAACTTTTTAATATAATTTTTTGTGTCAGGTAAAAACAAAGACTCTTAGAGTCAGAAAAAACATAATTCAAAAAGATTAACTTCATGAAGTCGACCTAGTTAATCTCTGACTTAGAATTTACAAATATCTTGTTTGATCTATTTTGATATAATCTATACATTATTTCGTGAAGTCTGTACATGTGCCGAAAAAAACCCTGCTATTTGCGCTGAAATTTTAGTACAGGTAGCCTAAGTCTCATTCTATATTAGCAAAAAAATATTTTTATCCAAAATTTTAAAATTTTTGTTATTATTAAAAGATGAATGCTTATATTTAGCATTATCAATTTCCAATAAGTGTTTGAAACATGTTAAATAATGTATTGAATCCTCAACTTGATGCAGAAATATATACGTTTTAAAAAATTCTCATTTTCGTAATTTTAATATTTTTATGGATTCTAATCTTTTTTCACAGATCTGAAAATCTTTACTCTCTCCATAATTCAGTACAGTTTTTTATTTGCTCATTCGTAGGAGATAAGTCATATCTAAGATACCCTAGTTATTTAAGTGATGCTAACTAATACTTTGAAATTTTAAATCATAAATTTTTTCTTCATTTAGATCCAGAACATTTTTTTGTTTAATTTTGATCGTAAAAAAGATAGGTCTTTTTTTCAGAGAACCTAATGTTGAAAAATAAGCCTATTGCTTTTTATCCTTAAATTTCAATCAAAATTGAAGAAGTTACATAATCAGGACAGATGGTTTCTTCAAATAATCTAGTTAACGCTTATTTTTATAAATAAATAATTACAAGCTTCTTTTTTAACCCTTATTTTTTTTAAGAAAAAAATTTGATGAACCTCCGTTTGAACCAAATAAAAGTATTTTTTAGACTCAAGATTCGACAGAGTTATTCATTACACAAAATGAAATCGAAAAAGTCTTCCGACCAAACCAAGTCGACTATACGTTTTCGGGTGCGGTGATCAAGAATTCGTGGCCTCTATGACCCCTTCACGTCAGGATTAAGGTCATTTGAAGGGTTACTTCGTTAATTCGAGAGGTATTATTTTTTTTACCTCAGATTCTGAAAGAGTAGAAAATTTTACTTTTGGATATATTTTTTACGCGCGGGTCCCAGTAACCTTTAAAGGTCACATAAAGGCAAAACAATTCTTAAGAACTTCTGAACCTGGAAACTTGTCATTGTTTGCTAGTATTAAGGTAGTGATACTTACAGAATTCGTTTTCGAGTGCGCTGATCATGAATCCGTGGCCCTTACGACTCCTAAGCGTCAAGATTAAGGTCATTTAAAGGTTAACGTCGTTAATTCGAGAGATATCATCTTTTTGACCTCAGATTCAGAAAAAGCGGAATACTTTACTTACGGATCTATTTTTTACCTACGAGTACCAGTGACTTCCGAAGGTCACATTATGAGCAAAAACATTCTTCAGAACTTCTGAACCTAGTAGTTTGTCATTGTTTGCTAATATCGAGGTAATGATTCTTATAAAATACGTTTTCTGATGCGCTAATCACGAATTTGTGGCCCCTTTGAACCCCACACGTCAAGATCGAGGTCATTTGAAGATCAACTTTGTTAATTTGAAAGATATCATCTTTTTGATCTCAGACTCTAAAGGAGCTGAATATTTTGCTTTCGGATACATTTTTTTTCCCATAGGTTCTAGTGACATCTTGAGGGCATATGCAGTTCAAAAATATTCTTTAGAAATTCTAAACCTAGTAACTTGTCATGGTTTGCTAATATTGAGGTATTGATTTTTATGAATTACGTCAAGTGCGCTGATGACAAATCCATCGACTCTATGACCACTACACGTCATGGTTAAGGTCATTTAAAGGTCAACTTCGTTAATTCAAGGGATAAAATTTTTCTGATCTCAGATTCTGAAAAAGCAGAATATTTTATTCAGGATATATTTTTTACCCACGGGTTCTAGTGACCTCTAGAAATCTCATAAAGGTTAAAAGCATTCTTTAGAACTTTTGAAACGTTTGAGATTGTCATGGTTTGCTAAAATCAAGGTAACGATCCTTACAAAATACGTTTTTGAGTGCGCTGATCACGAACTTGTGGCTCCTATGACGCCTAAACGTCAGGATCACGGTCTTTTGAAGTTCAACTTTGTCAATTCAAGAGATATTATTTTTTTGATCTCAGATTCTAAAAGAGAGAAATATTTCACTTTCGGATATCGTTTGACCCACGGGTCCCATTGACCTCTAGAGGCCATATGAAAGTCAAATCGCTCATTCTAAATTCTCTAAGAAGTATTTCGTCGTGGTAGCCGGGTACGGAAAAAATAACCTATACAAAAATTATTGTATATAAGCAATTAAAAATATAAACACAGCAAAGCAGGAAAAAAATTTAAATACCTCATATAACATTGTGTTTAAGGTTTTTAAGTTATGGGATATTTAAATTTATTTTTTTCCTGCTGGTGTATAAAACTTTAACGTTATGAGGTATTTCAACTGACTTGCCTGTCTTTGCATAACGATTTGAAGGTTATTTTTTGTTTTTCGACCTGTTTCCCGCCGTCACCACGTGGAGGTGCCCTAGGGGCCAACACAAGATATATTAAACAGACATAGTGCTTTCCCTGGCAACACACTTTCTCTTACTGCACGCGCAATAGCAGTGAAGTTGCTCCAGAATTACAGCAGTGTCTGCCCATTAAATATGAACGTAAGAGTGAATGTCTTAACCTCTGTATTCGTATACCATGATGAGATACTTTTTAGGGGATGCAGAATGATCGATTTAACCTTCATATCTCCTCTAGAGGTCATTGGGAACCGTGAGTAAAAACATATCCGAAAGTTAAATATTTTGCTCTTTCAGAATCTGAAAACAGAAAGATGATGTCTCTCGAATTAACGATGTTCACCTTTAAATGACCTTGATCCTGACGTTAAGGGTCGTAGGGGCTGCGGATTTGTTATCAACGTACCTGCAAACGTGAGGTTAGCAGAGCAATTCTAATACAGAATTTTGGTCTGGAAAAATCATTTCTTCAATGAAATACAAGTTTTCTTAAAATCATTTTTCGATCATGTAAAATATTTTAATATTTACCTCTTTCTATTAAAAGTTCATCACCTAAATACAACTTGTTATTTTTTATTTTGCATATGATATTACCACATATGTACCAGTAGGCGATACCAACTGCCAAGCGTGCAAACAAAAGCCAAAAAAACTTGGACATGTTCTCAGTGAATGCTCAAAGTATGCACGATACGGGCATATAGAGAGACACCATGATCGTATGTTTCGAAGCCCATAACTTCTTTCATAATAAAAAATAGGTCAAACAAGTACTGCAGGGTCTCACTGGAAGCAGCTGTTATCTATGACAATGACACTGGCTTCCAGTAAAATCGAGGTAAGCCACATCTATAGTCTCGTCTCACGAACGTAAAAATGAGTGACCATGTAGTGGAAGTGTTAAATTTATAGGAAAAAATAGTTAACAATAGAATGATGTGATTTGTCATTTATTAAATTAAAATGACATTAAAAAATTATAATTACATACACGTTGCACTGATTACCCTCATTCGTTTACCATTTCACCTATATTTTTACTCAGTGCTTCATTCATTAGCGATAAATAGGTTTAAAGTCTCAATTTGACTGACCACTGGTTCATAAATTTTTAAAAATCTTTACGAAGACTTTTTTTCTCACAATTTTTAACACAGCAGTTTTTCAATACTTCCAGCCTATTTACAAGTTTTACTTCTGTACACACTCTGAACCATCAAAAAGTTTAACTAACATATCACCATCAATTTTTTAAAAAATTTCTCACCTATACCATCTTCTGAAAGTAAAAACTTACTGCTTGATAGTAATATTATCAAGAAATCGAATAGTACACTATAGAGACTTTAAAATGTCGTTTAAGGAGTGTGTAAACTGAACAAATTACTAATGTTACATACATGTTGAAATGAATACAAATAATAAATACAAAGAATACAAATAAAGAAAAAAATACAGAAGCTACATGTATCTTTGGTATTTTTGTTTTTAAATTGTGAATAACAAATATGCAGTAACGTATGGGTTATACATCTTCAGGTTCTAATTCCAACTACAATACTTACATTGAAATACTTGTATGAAGTTCTTTGACATTTAGTTTTCTAATATATGTTGTCCAAAACTTTCTATCCTTGGGGTTTCCTTTTTGAGTCCATCATGTATTACAAAATAATTAATTACGTCACCATTTATTAAAACACCACAACACACAGTGGCAGAACATTAGCCGGTTTATGTGTGATGGAGAGGCGTCTGCTAACGTAGCAGAAACGTTTTTTTTTATCTTTATGTACTTTCACAGTAGAATTCTGGATTAATGGGTCTACTTTAAGTCCTATTTCCAGCCATACCACTCGAGTAGCTACGAACTATACAGGCTCCTTGTTATTTTAAGGCTAATTCAACACTTTCATTAGTTTTTATCCTCTAGAGAGAAGAAGTATTCATAGATGGTGTCATTGCAGACTTCTTCTCATGTATTTTTTTTGTTTTTTGTTATATGTGTTAACGGAATTCACGTTGTTAATACAAGCTGCTAGAGAACTAACGGGTCCGTCCCTACAGCGACCCGCTTGTGTGGATGAAGCAGATTACACTGAGAGCTTGTCCAATATCGCAGGACACTGTATGAGTCACCATACCCTGGCCGTTCTCACTGTGTCCTATAGGGAAGGAAATAGCTTAATATTTTCTTCTGCGATTTTATTTCAATGCAATATTTTTCACATGAACTAAGTGAAAAATCGGCAACCTTTTTTTTTGTCAGGAATTTTGAACGGCGTAGTGCCAAAAAAATACAAAGAAAATTCGTCGAGAATTGCGACATGAAGCTCAATTTGTCCGGAAAAATCCATGTTCAAACTACTGTGCAACGATCCAATTATCTTGCAAAAAAAGAGGCCTTCCGGAAAAATGCATTTTATTAACACTTGCAAGAATAAAAATATTATTGTGGAAAAAATTTTTGAAAAAAAAGGGTTCATCGGCAATGTAAAAACTTTAAAGAATGCAAAAATCATTTCATAAGAAAACTCTTACTTTACCCAGACACGGTTAAAAATATGCGTATATTATATGTAAATAGTTGAAAAAAGTTTCTGGTTAGGAATCAGATTTCTAGGTAAGCGCTATTTAAAAAAATAATTTTTTTTCTCCCAAACAAGCCTCAATTAAGGTAACCAAAATTCTTTCCTTGGAAAGATATACAATATATAATGATAAATGTATATCAGAGAGCCAGTTGTTTATGTATTTTTGCCTTTCACCTCTTTTCTATTCCTGCGCAGGAGCACTAACAGCATCACCTTAATTACGCCTCTGATTACAGAAAGCCATGCTTGTTGACCGTTATAAATAAGGTAACGATTGCAGGATTTCATTATATAATTCAATGAAGCACTTAAAGAACTACTTGTTACACTGTTAACCAAATTCTTTACAAACGCTATAATATGTTTTTACCCTAATCGCGAGATATGGCAATCGTTTATACTCTGGTCTTCTTCTGGATAGTCATCCTCAATTCTATTGCTGAATATAATACAACATTATATCTTGTAATGTTAAGAACGTTTTTCACCATTCCGCAGATAATATTTTGTACAACTTCAAGCGCATTCTATCTCAATTGCTATTATTTTTAAAGTCTAGTTAAGTTTATCCAAAAAAATAAATACGAATTCAATTTAAATTTATTTCGAAAAATTGCAGAATGTGTGTGTGTGTGTTATGGAAAATAAAATCCGAAAAACATGAACATAGAATTTGTCTGAATTTAAGAACCAGAAAGGATATTAAGATGAAGTGAAACCTGGAATTTTTCCGATTCAGTCCGAATCATGCTTAAAGGTGCAGCAACGTACAGACAGACGCCATCACCTTCAAGCGATTTCAACATGTAGAAATCCGTTTAAAAACTAAGGTGTAAACAGAGTAGCATGCTACTATTGAAATACAGAAATTCTCACAAATCGAAAATGATTCAGCATCGATATACTTAATTTCGTACTTTCATACCATTTATAATATTTACTTGCGTGAATCATGTAATTTATATGCGTATTAAATCTTGAAAAGATAAATTACAGACACAAACTTTTTTAATTTACGTTTTCTGGTTAAAAATCGATAGCCTGTATTCTCAAACTTGGCTAAATAGGATTAAAAATTTATCTTGGTCGAACTTCTTAAATTACGGAATTCATCGGGTCATCTTGATTTTTCTTGCACATATTCTCGACACAAAAATCGTGCAACATATTGCATGACGAAACAAACAATTTCATATTGATTATATAATAAAAACACATTTTCCGGATTACGAATGCCGTCTAAAATCTCAAGTGGAATATACCAAGATAGTTAAGAAAAATTAGTTTGTCGTTTCCTTTTGCAAGGGTGAGTTTACAGTTTGAGTTTTTACATAATGTCCCTTCTATTCCTAGTGTTCCGCGTGGCGGCTTATTATTTTTTTTTCAAAAACAACATTCTTCTGCCAGTAATATTTCTCCTGCTCACCCTTCTCTTTGTGCCATGTCCAGATCTTCTTCTGCCACGTATGTAGCTCCATCCACTGTGCTTATTGCTTCTTCTGACGCACATGTATATAGTTTTGATGAATCTGAATTCATTTATCTTGCTCCCTTTAAGAATCTGAACTAAGCATTTGAGCTTTGAAGATAAACTTTTTCGGCAGTTAAAGCAATTTAAATACTCGTATGATGGCATGTATATGAATCCAAACCAGTCGAAGAACAAATTGT
Source organism: Amphibolips quercusostensackenii (assembly GCA_032357855.1). NCBI lineage: Eukaryota > Metazoa > Arthropoda > Insecta > Hymenoptera > Cynipidae > Amphibolips > Amphibolips quercusostensackenii. The sequence continues at coordinate 3,385 of JAUELO010036017.1, read as the reverse complement.
ATCATCAACATTTGACGGTGCTGCCTTTACAATATTGGAGCATACTGATTTTTTTGCTAGAACATATACACATTTGTCTTATTTTTGTCCTAAAGTAAGCGCAAAAATGAACATATAAAGCGTCACAATTACCCCATTGACCCCAAGTGAAATCGGACAATCTCCAAATAGACTTCTTACGCAAAATCTGGTATTATTTTAGAGCAGAGTGTGTACATCACAACTCGCTGCACAATCAATTTAGTCAGAAAAGAAGGTAACACGAAAATATAATACTCTTTCTGATCCGAGGTCGTCTTGAAATGTCAAATTATGTAGGAATATTAAAAAATAATAATAAAACCTAAATGTATTATGGTTCCTAAGGCATAATATTTTCAGGAGTATTATACGCTTTTAATCGTACTGCGTGCATGAAATACCTTAATGTAGACAATGAAAAATTCTGCTGCTATAGAAAAAATTGCATGAAATTAGTTAATTATCTACATGAAATATTTTTACTATACGCTATCAAAAGTAAGATCAATATATCGTTTCTGGTTCTTAATTTGTAATAAACTCTTACACAAGTATAATTTCAATTATAATCTTTTCATTAGGTAAATATTGATTAAACTATTATTATTGTTTCAAATATAAAAAACGTTAAGATTGGCGTCCAAAATCAAACTATTTAACGTTTATTAATGCCATATACAGCTAATGCAAGTTTCAAAGTATTCTCCGTCAAAATTATAAAAATAGCCTTTAAAATTAGATAGTATTTCAAAATAAGTATATTGCATATAAAAGCGTAAAGTAGGCAGAGTGTAAAGTCTTCCAGGGGAGACACAGGCGAGCCAGAAACGGCAATAAATTTATAAATAATAAAAAGTTTAATGTAACCAAAAATTATTTTTAAAAGTATAAAAGTTTTAAAGAATTTCTAGTAAGTTTACATAGGAACTCTGACTAAATGTACATGAAATGGCTTTCCGTGCTATTTTAATGTTTTGTTTTAATTGAATGCAATTTTGTATAAAACTTTTTAATTCAATTTCTTAAGCCAAGAAAATATAGTGACAGCAGGTGACATTTCGTACACCAAGTCTGAGGTAAAACGATACCTTGTATAATGGTATCAATAACACTACAGAGATTATTTTTTGTTACGCTGCAATCGTGAAGCGAAGATAAGACAATCCTACCGCATAGCACAGAGCGCACCCACCCATCAAAGTAGTACCTAAGCCATGTTCATCAGCAGAATTGCATGTAAATTACGTAGAGACATTTCCAAAAGCAACTTTTATGTCTAGAAACGCTGTTATCGCTTTACGCCCTGTTCCTCCTGCTTTGCGAATGCGGGCGGTGAATCCTGAAGTGCTTTAGTGATATATTTGTCTTTCTGTCGAGCAAAATAATGACTACGATTAATTTCATCCAAAAGGATTTCGTTCTTTATATGGAAATTGACTAAAATTTCTAATGTCTTTGACATAAAAGAAGTAAGGCTTATTGTTTTACATAATTTAGTTCGATGGTTTCATTCTCTCCCGGATTAAGTATAAAGATCGATAAGGCCTTCTTTTATATTACACGGGTATATTCCGTAGCTGAGCACGTCCTTAAAAGGTTACACATTGGTCCTAACAAAACATACAAACATGAATAAATCAGCACTAAGAATATACCGTCTACTTTAGTAGCCTTGAATTAGTCGAAACGCTATACAATTAGTCTCATTTGTGATTGTGTTACTATTCGGCTTGTCATCCTTCAATCATCCTTATAGGCCTTATGCTCTGGGTCGCCAGAAGTGTTTTGCCTAACAGCCTTTCTCTCCGGCAACGTACTTAGGTTCGAAACCAGAAACATGGACCAGACATGTGGGGGTTTTTTCAAGCTCAGTACTGTTGTAGCTTGTAGAACCATCTGTCTGGCTTATAGCCTTCATTTCTATCTTGCAACACTAAGACTTCTGAATAAGAGCAAAAGTCCCATGTTTCACTGTTATATGTCTGCTTTAATTAGCCGAAGCAGATTTACAGTGGTGAAGATTGATTTGAATAAACTTAAAATCCGAGAATTTTACACTGTTTATTAAAGAATTAGCGTAATTCATCGGTTCTTTCAAGGGCAGATGCCCTTACACTGCTAGCGCCGGATCTCTTAGTCTAGAAAGTAGTTTCATATGGATTCTTCTTAATCACAAATAAATTTTACAGTTGACATTCTCAAAGCTTTGAATCACTGAACAATTCGCACTTAAGACTAAACTGGTTAAACTGGCGAATTTATTGGTGTCCATGGTAGTCCACTCCTCCACCTTTAAGGTGGGGTTCTGAAATGCCAACCTTTTTAAGACAGATGGTTGCTACTCTGAAGTGCGATGTATTCATGCCGTAAACTTGGCAGCATTAAGAAGGTTGTTAGGATCGATGGTTTTAATGTTTGCACCTTATCGTTGTCTCAAAACGCCTACTGTCTCAATAATCCACGCCCTAGACATCGCATCTAAGCAAATTACTGTAAGAAAATTTTTTCAAATCGTCAGTTCTTCAACCTCGAGATAATGTCACCAGGTCTTACATTGGCAATTCTGGTCTCAAAGGCTGCCTCCAAGCTATTGCCTTTTCTAAATTGAGCTCATTTTTCGAAAATCCCTCAGAAACGATAGCCAATATGAGTTACCTAGATCAACAAATCCCTGCCCCTCTCAGCCAATCTGTTTTAAATAGGAGTGCTGCTATCAGGCCGGGACCTATGCGGGTACCTGTCTGAGGAATTGTTTTGCTTTACAACATAAGTTTTTGGCGATATTACTTCTTTCTGGCCACAGCAGTTGCGATAGTGGTTCAATCCACCTTGGTAATGGCGGTGGTAAATCGTATGGATATACGTATATCGATCATACGTATATCGGTAGATCTCATATGTGGGCGCCAGCCAAGCTAAAAAGTCAGTAAAAAAAAGTGAGGGATCCAATTTAGACCCAGCAGTGTTAACAATTAAAAATGACTAATTTTTAGCTAAAAACCTAAAAAGAAACTACGGGTGCAAGGAAATGCAGCAGAACACTTGACGGGAAATTACTCTACGCACTGACTCGGCATAAAAAAAAACAAACAACGAAAGGGAATGGCGATACAAATTAATGAGGCGCATACAAGAAGGAGGTAAAGCGAGGCAAAAAATCTGATCAAAATAGAATCACAGAATGTCGGAGGTCAGGATCCGTCTTTGCGTCGCTTACTGAAGTATGTGGGGGCTTATCTTATACATCTCTTAGATCTTGTCGATTATTTATTCCTCAACGATGGAAATACAAATATCCACTTAATTCACAAAATCAAATTGATTCCAATATTCCAAATCGCACATTCGTTTTTTTTTTAAATGT
>JAUELO010035997.1:0-10520 GCA_032357855.1 Amphibolips quercusostensackenii | reverse complement strand
TCCTTTCTTCTACCTCCTTCAAACACTTTTTCGCTAATTCCCCTCCCTTTCCCTCCTTTAACTTCGTCTCAAATTGCCATGCCCTCTTTCCCGCTTTTGTACTTAATTTATCTCTTTGCTCTTCTGCTCTCACCATATATTTAGGTGTCCTTCAGTCTTCTCCTAGCGTCCGCCTTTATATACCTTTCTTGTAAACTCTCGATCTCTTTTCTTTTATTCTAATCCCATATTTCCGCTCCATAACCTAATGCCGGCCATACCAGCGTATCAAACAACCACATTCTTCTTCAATCTGTTTTTAACATTCTTTTTCCTATTCCCCACATCTGTTTCATTACCTCTGCCACTTTTTTATCCTTTCTCTTATATGAACTCTATGATCTCTATTTGTTTTCAAGGTATATCTTGAATATTTAAACTCCTTTACTTCTTCTAACTTTACTCCCTTCCATCTCCCAGTCTATTCTTTCTTTTTTCCCACTCCTTTTTTAAACTTCGTTATGTTTGCCTTTTCTACATTCAAATTCAATCTTTTCCCATCTAAGTATATCTCCAATCCCATAACTAAGCCCGCCATCCCTTCTTCATCCTCTGCCATCAAAACTATATCGTCTGCGTATGCAAGTGTATATATCTTTTCCTCTCCCGTTCCAACTCCTCCCTATTCCTTTTTCTTCATTTCCTCTTCCAAGTCTGAAATTAATATATTAAATAAAAAAGGACTCAGAGGACAACCTTGCCTTACTCCTCTCTTTAACTAGAAGCTATCCCGTACTTGTTCTCTTACCTTTACCCTGCTTTTTGTCTCTCTGAAAATTTCCAATACCCCTCTTATCCTTCTCTAATCCCTCTGTTAGCCCTCTGTTAGCTCTCTGTTAGCCCTCTCTTATCCCCTTTTTCACCGCAACTTTTTCCATCTCAACTCTGTCCAAGGAGTCAAACGCCGCTTTAAAGTCCACGAACATTGACCCTTTCTCTCTGACAAAACTGTTACATATACTTTATACATTGTTTGCATCAGCGTAACTCCCCTATAATCTTTAACCTCCTCCCCTTTTCCTTTCTTCACTATGGGTACCACTACTTTTTTCCCTAACTCTGGCCATCCCTCTCCTCTCCACACTCTATTGCACATTATCAATTGCCCATTTCTTTAGTTCTGTCCCCCATATTTCCAGACTTTATTTGGAATCTCATCTATTTCAAGCGCCTTTCCATCTTTTATTATTCCTAACACTTTGACTATTTCCTCCCTTGTTATGTCCTCTTCCTCGTCTCTTTCCCTACCATATTTTCCTTCTTTCAAAACTTTCCTCTACACCTTCCCTAACAAATCCATAAAGTATTTTTCCCATTCTCCTATCTAAACATCCTGATTAACTTTTTTTCTTTTTTTTCTCTTTCTATTTATTACCTTTCAAACCTCTTCTTACGTCCTAGCCTTTTCCACCTATTCTTAAAACCTTTTATTTTCCTTTTCTTTCTTTTAATCACACAACTCAGTATACTCCTTCTTTTTCCTCCTTTATTCTTTTCCACTACTTTTCCCTGTTCTCCATTTTCTTAATTTCTTTCTAACCTCCTTCTTTTTCTCTTTACATGCTTCATTCCATCCACTTCTATTCCCACCTTCACTAACTTCTTCTATGCTTGTACTCTCTAATACTCTTTTCATTCCTCCTTTTATTAACTCCATCTCCTCATTTACATTTCCCTCTTCCATTTTGATCTTTCTGACCTTTTCCTTAAACTTTTCTCCTTCTTCCCTTGACCAATCCTCTCTTCCTGCTTTTTTTACCTTTGTTTCCTTTTTATCCATATTTTTATTACTTTTTCCTTCCTCTAATGTCACTATTAACGGAAAGTGATCTGAATCAGTAAAATGCCCTATCTCTAATTTTTTGACCTTCTCTCTTACCTCATCGTCCACTATCATTTAATCAATTACTGTTTCCTTTTCTCCTGAAAGTGTATATTTTTCTTCCTTATCCCCTTCTATATTTCCGTCTAAAATAAACCATCCCATCTCCTCCAAACACTAACAATTTCTTTCTCTCCACATTCAGTATCTTGTCTGTGGAACTTTTTTCCCTCTCTCCTCCCCATTCTCTCCCTCCTCTATCTCCTCTTCTTGCATTGGAATCTTCCCCTATTATAAGCCTTATCTCCTCTTTATTTTCTTCCATCAATTCTTCATCTCCTCTGATTTCTCCTGCATATCACCGTTTACACACACACCCACTATCTTCTCCTTCGTCCGTCCCATTTCTACTTCTTTCACTATTAATCCTTCTTTTTGTTCTTTCATCTCTTTCTTATTCGTCCCTGTTATGCATTCTCTTTTTACTCCCATCACTTTTCCTCCCGTTGCTCTGCCTTTTTTATTCTTCCTCTCTGCGTTTTGCACATAATATTTATAACCTCTTGGTAGCCTTCCCCTTACTCTTTCGAATCTCTGTTCATCTAGCTACGTCTCCACCATTACTACTACATCCGATTGCACTAAATTGTTAAAAAACTCCCTATTCTTTCTCTCTAAGCCTGCTATATTGCAGTAACATGTCCTCCATTCTTTTCTTTTTTCATTTCCTGCCTCTTTTAGTTTCTGACTATTTCTTGTTTTCCTATCTCCCGTTCCTTTCTCTGCTAGTTTCCCGGCATCTCATTCTTTACTATCTCATCCCTTTCTTCGTCCCAATCCCACCATACACTTACTATCTGTATTTTTCCATACTTAACCCATGTTCTTTTTCCATTACTCCTTTCCTCTTTCGCTATTTTCCTTAACTTATACTGCATATTCCTTTTTAGCCACGTCAAATCATCTTCTGTTCTCCCCGAGCTTCCCTATAAGGCCCTCTTCTTAGTCATCACTTCCCTCTTATGCTCCTAGTTCTTCAGTTTCACTAATACCATTACCTCTTCTCTTTGCGTTTTATTTACTACACTTCGCATTTCCTCTATATTTACCTTAGCTTCTATGCTTTTCAGCACATCTTCCACTCCTTCCCTCAGTTGCTTCCCTTCCAATCTTAGACCCTTTATCACTATGTTTCTTCTTTTTTCATATATCTCTTTCCTGTTTATTTTTCTTTCTATTTCCCTTGGCCTTTCCATCTTCTTACTCTTACTCTCCTCCCCACCAGACTTTCTGTTCAAGTTTTATATCTTTATAATCCTACTTTCTAACTGTGCTACCTTTTCACCAGATTTTTCTGTTTTTCTAATATTTGTTCTAATGTTTGCATCCTTTTTTCCAAATTTTCCCTAACTTTTTCCCATTTTCTTATCACTTTTCTAAGCTCGGCTATTTATTTTCTAATTTCTTTTTTCCATTTAAGATTCTTTTTTTTAATTTTCATCTTCTCTCGGCCGTCCACGATCACATTTGTCTCCCTCTTTCCCTTTGTCTTTTTCCTCCGCTCCATTCTGACCTTTTTCCAGTGGTGTTCTGAACATTTTCGGATTTTTTTCAGGGAGGCTCCTACGTCTACCTACGTTACTTGCGTAACTTCTGTCTTCACTGTTCTACCTCACCCTGCTACCTTATCCTACCTATCCTACCCTGGCGTTTCTACTGGGCTGCAATTTTGACAATTTATAATTCAAAATTCTGTAATTTTGATGATTTATATTCGAAATTTGTTCAATTTGAAAGATTAAGGATTAAAAACATGACTTTTGATCTTCAAAATAATAAAAAATTGTATTAATACATCTTTAAAATGAAAGCATTCTAAATTGTAACTCTTTAAAATTGAAGATTAAAGATATAAAATAATAAAATAATATTAATAAATAAAAAAAATAAATAAAACATAATAATGAAAAAATAATAAAAAATAAAAATGTCAATTGTTAATATTTAAAAATGAAGAATTTAATTTTCAAGTTATAAAATTGAAAAAGCCATAATTTTGATGATTTAGATTTGAATTTCGTCTATTTGGAAGATTTTTAGTTGAAAACTTGATTTTTGATCTGCAAGATTATAAAAATTAAGGATTTTTTATGTACATCTTTAAAATTTTTTTAATTTACAATTAAAAATTATGCACATTTTAAGTTTAACTATTCAAAAAGCGGAAATCATGATTCGAAATTTCTTCAGTTTGGAAGATTTATAATTGAAAACTTCATTTTTGATCTTTAAAATTATAAAAATCAGGGATTTTTTTTATGCATCTTAAAAATTAAATAGTTGAAAGTATTGAAAATGTACAATTAAAAATCATGGCAATTTCAAGTTTTACAATTTAAAAATCTGTAATTTTGATGATTTATATTCGATATTTTTTTAATTTGGAAGATTTACAATTCACAAATTAATTTTTGATCTTGAAAATGATGAAAATTTCAAAAATTTTATTTCTACATTTTTAAAATTGAATATTTTGAAATTTTAAAAATTTACAATTAAAAATTATGCAAATTTTTAGTTTTACAACTTAAAAATTTGTAATTTGGATTAAAGTATTCGACATTTTTTCATTTTGGAAGATTAAGAATTAAAAATATGACTTTTGGCCTTCAAAATCATAATAACATAAGAATTTTCATTTATCCATCTTGAAAATTGAAGAATTCTCAATTGCAACTTTTAAAAATTGTAGAAATTTCATTTCCAAATATTTAAAAATTAAGAGTTTTTAATTTTTAGGTTTTAAAATTTAAAAAGCTGAAATTTTGATTCGAAATTTCTCCAATTTGGAATTTTGGAAGTTTTACATTTCAATAATTCTGTAATTTTGATGATCTATATTCGAAATTTTTTCAATTTGGAAGATTTACAATTCAGAACTTAATTTTTGATCTTCAAAATGATGAAAATTAAAAAAATTTTATGTCTACATCTTTGAAATGGACTAGTTTTTTAATTTTAAAAATGTCAAATTAAAAATTGTGAAAATTTTCAGTTTTACAATTAAAAAATCTGTCATTTTGACGATTCATATTGAAAATTTTTTCAAGTGAGAAAATTCATAATTCACAACTTAATTTTTGATCTTAAAAATGATAAGAATTTAAACAATTTTATTTCTACATCTTTAAAATGAAATATTTTAAAATTTTGAAAATTCACACTTAAAAATTATGCAAATTTTCAGTTTTACAATTGAAAAATCTGTAATTTAGATTAATGTATTTGACATTTTTCACTTTGGAAGATTTAGAATTGAAAATATGACTTTGGGTCTTCAAAATCGTAATATCATAAAAATTTTGATTTATCCATCTTAAAAATTAGAGAATTCTTAATTGCAACTCTTTAAAATTATAGAAATTTCATTTTCAAATATTTAAAAATTAAGAGTTTTTGATTTTTAGGTTTTAAAATTAAAAAAGCCGAAATTTTGATTCGAAATTTCTTCAATTTGAAAGATTTATAATAGAAAACATTATTTTTGATTTTCAAAATTATGAAAATTTAGAATCTTTCATACATCTTTAAAAGTGAACACTTGAAAATTTAAAAAATTTACATTGAAAAATTATGCAAATTTTAAGTTTTATATTTTTAAAATCTATTAATTTTGATCATTTATATTCGAAATTTTTTCAATTTGGAAGATTTACGATTTACAACTTATTTTTTGATCTTGAAAATGATGAAAATTCAAAGATTTTTATTTCTACATGTTTAAAATTAACTATTTTTAAATTTTAAAAACGTACAATTAAAAATCGTGAAAATTTTAAGTTTTACAATTAAAAAATCTAGCATTTTGATGACTCATATTCTGAATTTTTTCAATTTGGATAGTTCATAATTCACAACTTAATTTTTGATCTTCAAAATGATGAAAATTGAAAAATTTTCATGTCTACATCTTTAAAATGGACTATTTTTAAATTTTATAAAAGTAAAATTAAAAATTGTGAAAATTTTAAGTTTTACAATAAAAAAATCTGTCATTTTGATGATTCATATTAAAAATCTTTCCAATTTGGAAGATTCTCAATTCACCACTTAATTTTTGATCTTCAAAATGATAAGAATTAAAAAAATTTTATTTCTACATATTTAAAATTAAATATTTAAAAATTTTGAAAATTCACACTTAAAAATTATGCCAATTTTTAGTTTTACAATTTAAAAATATGTAATTTAGAATTATATATTCGAAATTTTTTCATTTTGGAAGATTTAGAATTGAAAATATGACTTTTGGTCTTTAAAATCATAATATAAGAATTTTGATTTATCCATTTTAAAAATTAAAGAATTCTCAATTGTGACTCTTCAAAATTGTAGAAATTTCATTTTTAAATATTTTAAAATTAAGAGTTTTTAATTTTTAGATTTTAAAATTTAAAAAGTCGAAATTTTGATTCGAATTTCTTCAATTTGAAAGATTTATGATTGAAAACTTTATTTTTGATTTTTAAAATTATGAAAATTAAGGATTTTTTTATACATCTAAATTGAACAGTTTAAATTTACAATTAAAAATTATGCAAATTTTAAGTATTACAATTAAAAAATCCGTAATTTTGATGATTTATATTCGAAATTTTTTTAATTTGGAAGATTTATAATTGAAAATTAAATTTCTTTTCTTTAAAGTGATAAAAATTTAAACATTTTCATTTCCACATCTTTTAAATTGAATATTTAAAAATTTTGAAAATGTACAATTAAAAATTATGCAAATTTTTAGTTTTACAATTTAAAAATCGCTCATTTTTATGATTAATATTCTATATATTTTAATTTCAAAGATTTAGGATTAAAAACATGACTTTTGATCTTCAAAATCATAATAATATAAAAATTTTAATTTTTTCATCTTTAAAATTGAAGAATTCTCAATGGTAACTTTTCAGAATTGTAGAAATTTCATTTTTAAATAATTGAAAATTAGGAGTTTTTTATTTTTAGGTTTTAAATTTCAAAGAGACAAAATTTTTATTCGAAATTTCTTCGGTTTAAAAGATTTATAATTAAAAACATAATTTTTGATCTCAAAAATGATGAAAATTAAGGATTTTATGTATACATCTTTAAAATTGAACAGTTTAAAATTTTTCTAATCAACAATTAGAAATTATGCAAATTTTAAGTTTTACAATTTAAAAATCTGTAATTTTTATGATATAGCTTCGAAATTTTTTCAATTTGGAAAACATAGAATTGAAAACATGACTTTTTATTTTAAAAATGGTCACGATAAAGAAATTTTGATTTATCTATCTAAAAAATTGAAGAATTCTCAATTGTAACGCTTCAAAATTTTAGAAATTTCAATTTTAAGTATTTAAAAATGAAGAGCTTTTTAATTTTAAGGTCTTACAATTTAAAAAGCCGAAATTTCTTCATTTTTGAAGATTTATAATTAAGAACTTCATTTTTGATCTTCAAAAATGTAAAAATTACAGCATTTTTTTATACATCTTTAAAATTGAATAGTTTGAAATATTGAAAATGTACAATTAAAAATCATGGCAATTTCAAGTTTTACAATTTAAAAACCTGTAATTTTGATGATTTATATTCGACATTTTTTGAATTTGGAAGATTTATAATTCACAACTTAATTTTTTATCTTCAAAATGATAAAAATTAAAAAAAAATTATTTCTACATCTTTAAAATTAAATATTTAAAAATTTTAAAAATTTACAATGAAAAATCATACAAATTTTCAGTTTTACAATTAAAAAATCTGTAATTTGGATTAATATATTCGAAATTTTTTCATTCTGGAAGATTTAGAATTGAAAATATGACTTTTGATCTTCAGAATCATAATATTATAAAAATTTTGATTTGTCCATCTTAAAAATTAAAGAATTTTTAATTGTAACTTTTTGAAATTGTGAAAATTTCATTTTTAAATATTTAAATATTAAGAGTTCCTAATTTGTAGGTTTTAAAATTTGAAAAGCCGAAATTTTGATGCGAAATTTCTCCAATTTGGAAGATTTATAATTGAAAACTTTATTTTTGATTTTCGAAATTATGAAAATTAAGGGTTTTTTTAATACATCTTTAAAATTGAACACTTTAAAATTTTGAAAATTTACAATTAAAAATTATGCAAATTTTTAGTTTTACATTTCAAAAGTCTGTAATTTTGATTATTTATATTCGAAATTTTTTCAATGTGGAAGATTTATAATTCACAACTTAATTTTTAATCTTCAAAATGATGAAAATTTAAACATTTTTATTTCTACATTTTTAAAATTGACTATTTTAAAATTTTAAAATGTAAAATTAAAAATTAGGAAAATTTTAAGTTTTACAATTAAAAAATCTGTCATTTTGATGATTTATATTCCAAATTTTTTCAATTTGGAAGATTCATAATTTACAACTCAATTTTTGATCTTTAAAATGATAAAAAATTTAAAAAATTTATTTATACATCTTTAAAATTGAATTTTTTTTAATTTTAAAAATGTAAAATTAAAAATTGTGAAAATTTTAAATTTTACAATTAAAAAATCTGTCATTTTGATGATTCATATTCTAAATTTTTTCAATTTGGTACATTTATAATTGAAAATTTTATTTTTGATCTTAAAAATTATGAAAATTAAGGATTTTTTTATACATCTTAATTGACAGTTTAAAATTTTGAAAGTTTACATTTAAAAATTATGCAAATTTTAAGTTTTACAATTTAAAAATCCGTAATTTTGATGATTTATATTCGAAATTTTTTTAATTCAGAAGATTTATGATTGAAAACTTAATTTTTTATCTTCAAAGTGATGAAAATTTGAAAATGTACAATTAAAAATTATGCAAATTTTTAGTCTTACAATTTAAAAATCTGTCATTTTTATGATTTATATTCGACATTTTTTCAATTTGGAAAACTTAGAATTGAAAGAATGACTTTTGATCTTCAAAATCATAATAATATAAAAATTTTGATTTTTCCATCTTAAAAATTGAAGAATTCTCAATTGTAACTCTTCAAAATTGTAGAAATTTCATTTTTAAATATTTAAAAATTAAGAGTTTTTAATTTTTAGGTATTGCAATTTAAAAAGATAAAATTTTGATTCGAAATTTTTTCATTTTTGAAGATTTATAATTGAGAACTTGATTTTTTATCTTCAAAATGGAGAAAGTCTAATCATTTTTATTTCTACTTCTTTAAATTTGAATGTTTTAAAATTGCGAAAATTCGCAATTGAAAATGATGCAAATTTTAAGTTTTGGAATTTAAAAATCTGTAATTTTGACGATTTATGTTTGAAATTTTTTTAATTTCAAAGATTTGAAATTGAAAATATGACTTTTTATCTTCAAAATTATAATAATATAAGAATTTTAATTTATCCCGCATAAAAAATTGAAAAATTCTCAATTATAGTTCTTCAAAATTGTAGAAATTTCATTTTTTAAAATAAAAAAATTAAGATTTATTGATTTTGACAATATAAAATAAAAAATTATATAAGTTTTAAGTTTAAAAATTTTAAAAGCTGTAATTTTTATGACTTACATTAGAAATTTCTTTGTTTTGGAAATTGAAAATTAAAAACTTGACTTTTGATCTTCAAAATCATCCAAATTCAAGAATTTTTACTTACACATCTTTAAGATTAAAAAGTTTTCAATTGCATCTCTTCAACATTGTAGACATTTGAATTTGAAATCTTTAAAATTGGAATTTTTTTTATGTAAATAGTATAATTTAAATTTTTTAATTTGAAGAATTTAAGCCTTTTTTAATTTGACAATTTAAAAATAAAAATTCTGTAATTTTTATTATTGCCATTAAAAATTTTTTTAATTTGAAGGATTTATAATTGAAAGCTTAAAAAATTACAATGGGATGTTCAAAAGAAAAAGCTCTGTTTTTGAGCAAATTAAAAAAGTAGATATTTGTTATATTGAGTATTTATTTTATTTAAATAATGCAATTTTATTCTTTTTTAGCTAGGGCTCTAAAGCCCTGTTTTTGGTTACACTTTAAAAACTTGTTTTCAACTTTTCAGTTAAAGCGAGACAATTATCAATTAAATTTATCGGACGTAATTATTTCAACCATTTATTATTATTAATAACAATATATTCTTATTAATAATGCTAGAAATTTTAATTTTTTTTTTAAATTTTCACTTTTGTTACACTTTTGTATTATAGTGAGGTAATAATTAATTTAATTTAACAAACACAATTGCTTAAACAAATTATTATTTTAAACAATATTATCTGTGTACAGTGCTACAAAGTTGCGATTTTTCTGAAAGATTCAACTTTTTGTCTACTTTTTGCTTAGTTTGAGGTAATAATTGATAAAATTTAACCAGAATAATTGTTCAAACAAATTATTATTGTTTATAACTTTATCTTTTTTTGCGAAAATGTTGCGAGTTTTTCTGAAATTTTCATTTTTTAATTGGTTTTTCAGTTAGGAACATTTAATAAATATGAATATTAATATTAATTTAAACAAAAAGTCTTTTAATAACCATTTAGGGGAAAATTTATATTAAATATGATCTATGTAGGAAATTTGAAGAATTTTTCGAACACCTGTTTTACGTCAGAAGAAT